>JAJSRV010000132.1:3744-24984 GCA_021527715.1 Neoseiulus cucumeris | reverse complement strand
AGACACTAACAGTCCAAAAGCGTTCTCAACAACGCGTCGCGCTCTGGACAGCCGGTAGTTGAAAATCTTTTGCGCTGTGCTGAGCTGCCCGCATCTGGAAAACGGCTTCAACAGGTTCGTACGCAGTGGGAACGCGTCGTCTCCAACGAAAACGGCTCGAGCCGGCAGCTGCAATGAACCTCTTTCCAGCGCTTCATTGACGTGGCGCGTCGTTCACCCGTCCATTTGTGCCGACATCAATGAAGAGGAAATTATAGTTGGCGTCCACAACGGCGAACAGTATCAGACTGAAAGTCTTTTTGTAGTTGAAGTACTGCGATCCAGTGTTCGCGGGACACCTGATTAGTACATGCTTTCCGTCCATGGCGCCGGCAGCGTTTGGGAACTGCCACAAACTTTCGAATCCTTCCATCACCTGTTCCCACTGCTGTTGAGAGCTCGGCACCTGAGATGAGAACTAGGGTGAGATTTCCTATTTCAGAACTTCGATAGCACACCAACGGAGCCTGAGAGTTCGGAGGGTATCGGCAGTCAGAGCTACGACGCCGAGGAAGAATCGCCACCGGGAACGAGCTCGCAGGGATTGCCGACGTCCGTCTCGCCCCCGCGTCCCAAACGTAAGAAGCGAGCTGGGTCATCGTCGACGATGCCAGAAATTTGCAGCGCGATACGGCAACTGAAGAGCATCTCAGACAACCCCCGACAGGTCACTGAGTTCGACCTCTTCTGTGAGAGCCTTGCGGTGCAGCTGAACGCCATGCCCCTGCACACCGCGCTGCTGTGCCAGCAGGAGCTGCAACAGGTCATGACGGATGCTCGTCTCCGGAATTTGCTCGCCTCGTCGTCGTCTTCTCCCACTGCGCTCATCTTGGAAAGCGACGACGACTGGCAGTCCCCTGTGAGCCCGTTGTGAGACCTCCTTTCACCCTAACTAATACATACATCATACTCATGCTCATTCTCATACTCTGATAAAACGTCGTCGATACTTCCGCCCTCTTCCATGACTCTTCGGACCAGAAGCTTGTGGGCTCACCTGAAGGAATTCTTCCAGCGCGTTGTAGATAGCGTCACAAACTTGTGGCAGGAATCCTGAGAAGGTATTCCGCGGGACTCTGTACAGGGCGCTCAGAGTGCCAATATTGTCCCCCGTTGCCAGATATCGCAGCGTCATTTCTAGTTTCAGCTTCGGTGGGAGCGCCCGTCTGAACGTCGTATCTTTCTTCCGGATTCTCGGGGCCACTTTGTCCAATAGGAATGAGAATTGATTCTCCGTCAGCCTCAGATGATTGAGGAAGTCTTCGGGGTTCTGGACGGCCCACTCGCCGATCAACGTAGTCGACGCTCCTCGACGCTGCCGACTCTCCACCCAGGGTTTCACCCACCAGCGCCGCGGCCTTCGCTTTTTCGATTCCAATTTTCCAGTGAGCTCCTGCCGTAAAGCTCGCGCGATGCTTGCTACGGTAGCCTGCACTGCGTACTTTTTCCGAAGTGAGAAAGACATTTTCGTTTACGAAACTTGTCGCTGCAACGATTGCACTGAACTGCTGCTCCCAACATTTACCCCGAGTGTTTACTTTCATCGATAAATAATATTATTTGAATTCCGCTTACAACGGTTTCTCTTGGAGGCGCATCCGCTCCGCCTCTTCCTTCTGGAGGTGCATCCTGGAGGCACACTGCGGACGCGCCTCCAAAACGCAGCAGTGTGAATGCGCCTTTAGCCGTCGGCACCTGTCAGTCAGGTTCCAGCGGAATACGCGAGAGGGCGCTGCGGTCAGGCCAGCGAGTCGACCGAGTGGAACCTCTTCCAGATACTCTGGAGATTCGCACCAATGTGCTACTTACGTAAACCTGTATTAGATATTGCGAACCAGTGTAATCATTTAATATCAATGTATTCTTCCAAATCATTATCAATAAAAATGCCAACGCTCCTTCCGGAGGATCTCTCGCTCAACTGTCGTCTGCAATCTGCAGACTGCACGCTGCAAAACGTTGACCGTGTGCGCGTCAGTGTGATTCAACCGCTGACCAGGGTCAGCTCGAGAGCCAGTGCTCTCATCTTGCGAAGTTGAAAAGCGAGGGTTTTCTGGAAGGCGGCCGCGGCCCGTTTGACAAAATCCGGAATTGTCTTTCCTCAGTCAGAATCCCTTGCACAGTTCGTAACACGTGTTTCGGGTACGTCACCCTCATCTCCAACATAGACGACGGCAACTTCACTGGCCGTGGGCGGATCGTAAAAACGTCCTGTCAGGTCAGAGGGCCTAGCATCGCTAAATAGCACGGTGACTTTGAAAGTATCTCGATTCTGCTTTTTTGCGGCCCGTGAGCGTCGCTTTTCTCGCTGTGAGGCAAGCGACACCGTTGCTGTGTCACTTCTGTCGTATCCAGGATGTACAGCTGTCCGTATCGTCTTGATTGACCCTCGGCCGGATGAAGAGGTCCGATGTTGTGGTAGACTTGGCCATGTATACGGAAACAATAGGGTTTGCCGCCCTGAAAGGTAACGATCTGAGCTCCCATGGATGGAAGAATTGTAGTTGCGTATGAAGTCAGCGAAATTGGAAGTCCTACTTCGAGTCTACTTTTTCAGATGACCTTGAAGTGGTTTCCGGCATCGGCCTCGTTGTCTAAGTTGTCGGCGGCGGCACTTTATGGTATGACGTCACCGGCCTCGGTGTGGCGACCGTCCTTGCTCGGACCGTCAATCCCTCTGCTGGCCTCGTTGGAGCTCGGTGCTGCGGATCCGATCTTGCTTCCCTCGTTGCTGCTGCAGCTGGTGGTTTAGCTTGCGTATTTCGCAGTTGTTGTCGCTTCGCGACATTGAACGCCTACGCAGGCCTTGGGATCGAAGCCCGCAACTTTTTCAAATACTCTCACTGTTTGCCCGGCCCGCTTGACTTCCATCTTTCCACCGGTTCCAGCGACAAATTGTCTCTTGGTGCACTCCCGGCTACAATGACCCTGTGATCCGCGATTGTAACAGATCCTGGTCTGCTGTTTCTCACAAAGCTTGCTGGCGCTGATATGCCCAAGTTTGTGGCACAGATAACACCTGTTCGTCAGTGCGCGGCACCATTGGTATCCGTCCGAGTGCGTATCGTCCAAGCACCTCCTTCTTCACTTGTTGTTCTTCGCGTGCTTCCTCTATCGATAGATTGTTGAACAAGACCTCGAAGGTCAGTGCGGGGTCTCGGTCCTGATCCAACACTTTTTTTTCTTCCTTTGCTGATTGGCTTGTAGTCGGTCCTTCCCCTGCTCGGTGAAACATGTTTTGATACCACTTTCTTCCCTCGTTCGTACTTTCGTCATCGGAATGTCCTCCGGTTGCCATGTTGCAGCACTACGGTATCCACTCGTTCGAAGCACAAGTTGAAAAGACTCTTCTCCGCGCGGTTGCTCCCGTCTGCTTGTTATTGTGTTCGTTCCACTTTCAACTTCTCTCTTGTTACATCATTTTAATTTCCCGCCGCTCGGCCTTTGCTACCTAAGAAAGTTGTCCTCAACTTCTACTTTGAATATTTACCTTGAAATTTCGATCTTCTATCTGGTTGCGCTCGACTAGTGCTCGGATAATTATCTCTTCGTCGGTTGGTTCTCTAATAGTGCCGTATTGAGATCCCTATTCGCTCTTTCCTTCGGTCCTGTCGCATATCTAGCTGGATCAACGTCAATGCGCACCTCGTCCGATGATGTTGACGTGTCGATCTCTATCGGTTCGTCGGCCGTCCCTGCCTGCCTTTCTAACATCGGTTGCGCTATTGATTCGTCTACCTTGAAGCTTGAAGCTTAGTTGGTTGTCCCGTGTGAACTGGTAACCTCTTCACCGCTACTACGTCCCCCTTTGAATATCGAATGTAATGTGGTCTTCGCTTTGCATCATAATAGTACGCAAATTGATTTTGGCTATGAATTAATTGCTCTCTTACTTCCGCTTGCACTTCGGCTGCTGGTCTCCAAAGCTTATCCTGATCCTGTTCGACTAATTGCTCATGATTATTGATTCTCGGCAGATATCCATGTAACACCTAGAACGGTGATTTCCCTGTGCTTCTCGAAACTACTCTATTCAGCATCATCTGCACCGTCGGTAAATATGTATTTCACCCAATCCCTATGATCTGCCGTCACACACAAGGCTCTCAAAAGTCTTGCTACCTCTTTATTCAATCCAATAATTATTCAACATAGCTGAATAGTTGTTGGATAATTCACAGCCCTGCAAAAAAAAATGGTCTCCGAGGTGCGCGCACGCTGATACCTAGGTTGGGGTAAACCGGGGTCAGGGATTCCGAATCCGGTGACCGTTTGTTTCTATCAGCTACCGTTTTCGTGCAATTCCGATTTTTTGGATTTTCGTGATTTTTCGACTGCAAAAATTTCTAGCTCCTCGCCAGGACAACCCACCTCCTTGAAATTTTCAGCGATTGTTCATGCCCTATTCGACTATACCTGGTAAAATTTTCATGCAAATCGGAGCACAACTCTCTGAGTTATAGCAGCTCAAAGTCTTCGAACGCTGGAAAAACCCGAAAATTTTCATCTTCTGCGGCCCGCAGCACAAAAACTAGGCTCGTAGGGGGCCCTCTCGAAGACCCCTCTCATAAAGGATGCAATAACGAACATTTTAAGACCAACCAGAGCTCGATCGGCCTCCTCGTTCAAATTTTATTCACAAAATAGTGAAACCAGACACTTTTTTCGACGAAACCACCTGTTTTTTTTTTTGTTAAGGAGTCTGAGGAAAATCCCTTCGGACACCTGAGATCGAACTTTCGTTCTTTACTCAGGTAGTGTGGTGGATCCACTAAAAACCTCATGTCTCCGTAGCTTCTCTGAGTTCTAAAGCTGAGCTTCCCCCTCGGAATCAGAGAAACGTCTCGTGAGGGTTCGGCGCGAGTGGGGTCTGTCTGAGGCTTCCCTGATGAGGTTCCAACAGTAATCCGCCATCATATGTACATCCCAGCGGCCCTGGTAACGTTGTTCCATCACAGACAGGTCTTGATGAAAACGTTCTCCCTGTTCATCGCTCACGGCTCCCAAATTGACTGGGAAGTCATCCAGGTGACTGTATAGGTAGTGCACCTTGATGCTCATTCTGCAACCGAGGTCTCGGAAGCAGTCGAGCATGGTGTGCACTAGCTCTTCGTAGTTCGCAGCCCGAATGTTTCCCAGGAAGTTCTGAACCACCGAGACGAACGATTCCCACGCCTTGCTTTCGAGCTCGTTCATCGAGTGAATGAACTGAGGGTCTCGGATGAGGCGTCGAATTTGTGGTCCGTCTAGAACACCTGCTTTCAGCTTCTGGATGCTCACCGCCGGCAGTTTCTGCACGATGTAGTTGAAGCAGTTTCCGTCATGATCCAAGGCCTTCACAAACTGTTTCATCAGACCCAGTTTTATGTGTAGTGGGGGAAGCAGAATTTTCTCGGGCAGCACCAGAGCACGTTTGATGACGTTGTTGCGCCCTACGACGAGTTCCCTCCGAAGTGGCCACGTCGGCTGAGTCCAGTGCTTGGCGTCTGCCCGACTATCCCAGAGACACTTGAAGCATGGATGTTTCGTATACCCAGCTTGCTGACCTAACAGGATGGAAACCATTTTCAAATCGACACATATCAACCACTGATGATGGTTGTAGTCGATTTTTTCCAGAAGCAATTCGACGGCGGTGTAGTCTTCCCGAAGCTGTGTCGAGTGAGCGATGGGGATAGAGCTGAACTGGTTTCCGTTGTGCAGCAGAACTCCTTTCAAACTCCTCTTGGAACTGTCGATGAACAGCCGCCAGTCATCTGGATCGTAGCGCGGAAGGCCCAAGTAGAGAAGAAGTTTTTGCACATCCTTGCAGAAAACCAAACCGTCCGCTGTATCGAAGAACTCGAGGAGGTTGCTCTCTCGGGTACGGTACATCGAAACCTTGGTGCCTACAAAGAAAAACATTCCATCAATTCATCAGTTGATTGGAGCATGAATCAATTTATTCCTTCTTGCTCGGTCATTCTATGCAGGAAGTTGGTTACGTACCTGGTACAACGAGGTTTTTCTCTTTCAACCTTGACGCTAACAGCTCGGCAGACCCCTTCGGCAGGCGTAGATCTCTGATCAAGTCACTCAACTCCGCTTGATCGAATCTTATGGGGATTGTCTGCCCACTCGCTGTACATTCCTCGGCCGTTCCGTCCGACGAGAGAGTCGTGTCGCTGCTGAGAGCGTGTTCGTCAGCTCCTGTAGCTTCCGCGGCCGGCTCCGGTTCGACGTACACTGGAACTGGGACAAGTTCCGAGTGCGGACGAGGGCGACGAGCCGAAGGCAGATCAGGATACTTCCACTTGGTCCGATTGTTGCGAGTCAGTCCATTGACGTTCACCACACAGAAGTAACAATCTTCCGCATGGTTGGTCGGTTCGGTCCATCGCATGGGCACTCCGAAAGGCATTCGTCCATTCCCTCGCGACAAGTCGAACCCGGCTAGAAGTCAGAGTTCGAGGGGTTTACGGGATCTTCGTCGGGAGCGACGGCTGCCGCGGCTGGGAACCGTTGCCGATAAAACTCAGCGAACGGACCGTCTGTGGGGATGTGGGCGCCATCCGGAAGATCCCCAGTCTTCTGCAACCGGTTCGAGGCTTCCATATAGTAGCGCCGACTGTAGTAATCGACGCTCCCGTATGCACTCTTCAACATCTCACGCACTTCGTCCAACGTCCGGCCCTGAAGCTTGGGATCCTTTTGCCACTGTTCAACACAGTAGACTCCGTAGGCGGAGTTCGCCCAGGTGCGGCGACGATCCTTGTGGTGCTTACGAGTCTTCTTCTGCTCCTCGGGTTGGACCATTGCTCGTTCACTGACACGCTCACAAGATCGACCTTTCACCACGGAAGTCGGAGAGAAAAGGGAACGGAGACGTGCGAATGTCGAAAAGCAACATCACCCATCTCTAATTTCTCTCTTCAAATTAACCGCGCGGTAGAGGAGGAGAGGGAAAACGTTCCAAGATGGCAGCCGCCACTAAAAGTATTGGATTAAGTATCAACACCGAGGTCGTGAGCTCCCTGCTCCGACCCGGCAGTTTCAGTTTCAGCTAGTGTCACTCACTCTCTCCCGTCGCATAGCAGTCAAAACCCCTAGTGTTTTCACTATCTACGGATTGATTCATGATACTAGTTACCGTTTTGGTTGGAGTTGCACAGAACCCCGACGGTCTTGGGCTTCACCTTCTTCCTGTGCTTCGGCGGCTACGCAAGAGTGTCAGAGTTTTCGTCCGACGCTAGGAGCCCAGCAAGGAAATTGAAAAACTCCGAGAGGTTCGAACGCCTCCGGAACAGCTCGTGGAGTACACACAAGTCTCGGTTCTACTTACCTGGCTGCTTCGACTTTCGCGCCATGGTGCTCCTCAACTTTCCACCGTTCGCAGATCTTCCAGGCAATACCACGGTTTCTCCCCAGCCGTCGAAGAACGCCGTAACTGAAACGCAGGCATAAGTTCTTTGTCCGTTCTATGTTGTCCCTAAAACATGTCACAGCGAGACGCACGCGTTTGCGACGGTACGCGTCATATCCATTGCACGATACGGGATCTGTTTCCATCAAGTTCGGATCGAGTTCTGAGTTGGTACGGGTCTTTCTTAGGGTCGAGTTTGGATCTGTTACGGGTCGCAAGTCTGACCGCATTCGGGAGTTGAGAGCTGAAGGAACGGAACAGCGTTCACCTTGGTGCTCGTGGGTACACAACATTCCTCGTCTGTCCATTTGGAGCCAACACGAACAAATCGCTAGGTTATCCAACGCGTGAGCATGCCACATACCCTCCATGTTCAAGAGAAAAGCACGGGTTATCTAGATGTGTAAACCACACTGTTGCAACGTTTATCCTTGGGCCTTGTTGATGGTCAAAGCGAAGGCAAGTCTAACCGGGAATCGCAGCTGCTTGAAATTGACTGGGGCATCATTTGCTATCAAGGGGATTCTGGGCAAAAGAAAATCCTCTTCGCGATAGTTACCGGTCAAGATCGTGGTACGGTTCGATCCGGAAAAGGCATTGCCAAGTCCGTTAGTCTCTTGCTAGCAATAAGCACGCACAGATCTTCTAGAACGATCAACACTTCGTTGTACATTCCTTGGGAGTACGGTAATTCTGGGTTGTCTGCGGCGAGCCGGCGACGATGCAGGATATCTTCAGCGAACTTTTCCCAAATTCACGATTATTGGGATGTACTGTGCATAAACGGCCGAGTGTGTCCGAAACGAACACCTTAACCTTTCCCTCAACAAGCTTCGGGTCCGATTTTGTCAAACAACCACACCAAGATATGACTGTGAGGAAGACTGAGCAGGCAACAGAAGTGTTTTGATTTCTCCCCAGTTCGGATCACAAGTGAAGGTTATGAACAAATCAGGGCGACTGAAAGCTTCTCGTCAAGACGGGAGTTGATCGTCTGAAAGTTACGGCATGCTTGCGTTAGTGACCTCCAGGGAATCGCAATCGTTCGTCAGCGAGCGATTGCAAGAGGCGGACATCGCTCGCTAGATGGTCTGAACTCTGATTCTGTGTCAGCCAACTCAGAATGTAACGTTCGTTCTCGACTCTAAAACCATGTGCACCTACCGCTGATTAGAGTCTGAAGCACGCGGCGTGGAATCTGCATCGGGTGCAGCGAGGTCGCGAGCAGCAACCCGTCGTCGCTTTCTCCTGGCATCTGACGTCAGCTCACTGAAATTGGATCGTTTGCGGGTCGGCATGCTGGACACTACAACTGAAGCGCGATCACAGAGAACTTAGACGACGTGTTGTACGGAGAAAACACTCGTGAAGGGGGATACGGGGCACGCGCGATAGCTTATACGGAACCTGGTCCGGGTGGGCACCCCGGTGCGAGTATTCTTTGCGATCCGTGCCGGGGTTTAAGCAACATGCGCGGATGGGCAAGCGGTCCAAGTTTTATATATGATAGATAGATTGAAGATTGAAGCATTGCTCCAGAACTCAGAACCAGATGGAAATTCGCGAAGAAGACGCTGTTCAGAATTTCCCATCCGATTTTTTTACAGGGTATCCCGAAAATCGGTCGGTTTCAAGAGAAGTATCCGCCCGCAGACCTATTCTACGGAAAGTTGTCAGACTAGCCTTAAACGATGTACAAGGTGAAACGCACAACTCACAACGTGAAAAAACGGTTATACATATATGGAGATTTTTCGCGTCAAGGGGCAAGGGTCGATGATGATGATCGCTACAATGGAGGTCTACGGGACGGGAGAGGCTGTCGAGGGGGGAGGAATAGCCCCCTTGCCCCCCCCCCCNATGGTGCTCGTGGGTACACAACATTCCTCGTCTGTCCATTTGGAGCCAACACGAACGAATCGCTAGGTTGTCCGACGCGTGAGCATGCCACATACCCTCCATGTTCAAGAGAAAAGCACGGGTTATCTAGATGTGTAAACCACACTGTTTCCTCGCCTCTCTTCACCTCGCCTTCCGTCACCTCGCCTTTCCACGATGCTTCGCGGGGGGACCGTCACCGTGGCCTCTGCTACGTATTGCGTCGAGCTCGCAACACGAGCGAATGACCTCGCAAAGAAGGCGGTCACCGGGGGCTTGAAGTCAAAGTTCAGGGTGCAGCCGGGCTTGGGCTTTTTCATCAACCGAACCATGAATAAGTTCACTGCCTCCATCAGTGCCTCATCAGTCCCCCCTGACGTGTTTATCAGCGGCACGCTCGTCGGGGAGTCTGCTTCGACATAACAACCCGGATCGTTGCATCGAGCGATGTTCATCCACATGTCTCGGACTTCCGGGATCAGGTTGTTCCCTTCATCCACGAGATGCTCGAGGCTCGGGCGCCTGGAACTGCCGACTGAAAGAGAGCGCTTCTTAGTACACCAGTCTTAGGCAGGTTGGAGGTGAAGAATGAAATCGGGAATCGATCCAAGCCGGAAACTGATCAAATTCTGATTGCCGAGGCTCGGGAATATTTACTTACGATTTATACGGGGCGGACTTAAGCCAAGCGCTTGAGTGAAACGGTCTGCAAGAAAGGTAAACTGTCAGTACCGAATCGGGATTTCGGATCGGGGAAGTTTCCATGATTATACGTAGACATTTCATTCCGAGAACCTTACCGAGGAATCCGGGCTGCTGTGCGTGGAAGGGACCTGGGACAGCTTCGGGCGCGGGCTGGTGGGCGGCCGCCCCTGCCGCTTGCATTCTCCCCAGTAGCCAAGCGGCGCGTCCCACGCGTTTCGTCGCTTCCCTGTACTCGTCATGGGGGAGCGCGACTGAAAAAAAATGGTTATCATGTATCGGAGCCGGTATCCGCGTTCTAAGGTCATCGCTCATATCAAGCATCACTCACATCTCACGTCGGCGCCTTGTGCGCGGAGGCACTCGGCCAGGGGGGGCGCGACATATATCGCGATGTTTAGCGGCAGGAGGTATCAGGTGTGGGCGAACTTCAACGACGATCCGAGCGGGACATTTTTCTTTCTTGTAATGGATGCATCGAGCATAGTGCTTTCGCACACCCTTTCTGTCCACTTCGTACACGAACTCATCATTCACAAGGTAGAGGACACAACCCTTAACGGTCCGGAGAGTCTCTATGCGTGCCATATTTGAATTCCGCTTCCAAAAGCGAGGATGAGTTTTGATTTAGAGACGGGTTTTCTCCCGTTTCGGCATTCCGAGCGAACCGACCTCTCGTTCAAGCTTTCGAAATTTCGCATGCCCTTGCGCGACTTGAATTTTCCTCACTGTAGAGAGAAATAGATTCGTCACTTATTAATCAGCTCGATGTTTGGAAGGGAGTAGGGTTCCAGGTTCAAAGCTTAGAGGGGTTGAAACTTGTGTATTAGCAATCGCAAATGGAATGGAACTTACCTGGATCGCGGACGAGTTCAGATTCCGAACGCGGAGATGGAGTTTTGATTTAGAGACGGGTTTTCTCCCGTTTCGGCATTCCGAGCGGACCGACCTCTCGTCTAGGTTTTCAAGAATTTCGCATGGCCTTGCGCGACTCGAATTTTCCTCACTGTAGAGAGAAAAAATAGATTCGTCACTTATTAATCAGCTCGATGTTCGGAGGGGAGTGAGGTTTTTGGTTGAAAGCTTAGAGGGGTTGAAAATTTGGTTCTGGCAATTGCTAATGGAATGGAACTTACCTGTAGATGATCGCAGACGAACCTCGACATACAGCGCCCAGACGAGAGGATGGAGCTTCGATATAGAGACGGATTTCCTCCCGTTTCGGCATTCCGTGCGTCCGAACTCTCAAGCTTTCGCCGACTTCCATCAACCCAGCGAAGCGCGGCAATAGAAACCGCTCAAGATGGCGGACCGCCGTCTGCGCGCGGTTCACTTCGGAGCTTTGGAACCTTCTAGAATCGTGGATGGATGAATTCCTCCCGAACTCGAACTGACGCGGTTACGCCATGAATGTACATTAATATCAAAGCTTAGGACGCATTCACACTTGTTCAATCGGGTTGTTCAGCCGCGCTGCAACTTCGATGTTTTCCGCTACCTTCTCACGCCCTCCCTAATCTCCCAGCACAACGGTTGTTCAACAGCGTTGTTCAACCCAGTTGTTCAACCGTACTCAGCCCCGTTGACTCAACATGAGAATAATTTGGTTGTTCAACCGCGGTAGACAAGTGAGAATGCGCCCTTAGAGGGGTTGAAAATTCGGTACCAAAAATCGCGAATGCAATGGAACTTACCTCTAGCAGATCCCGGACGAACCTCGACATACAGTGCCCGAATGCGACGATGGAACTTCGATTAAGAGACGGGTTTCTCCCGTTTCGGCATTTCGAGCGACCGAACATTCACACCTTCAAACATTCACATTTCAAACATTCACACATTTCACACCGACTTTAATCAGCCCAGCGAAGCATGGCAATAGAAACCGCTCCAGATGGCGGATCGGCGTCTGCGCGCGATTCACTTCGGAGCTTTGGAACCTTCTAGAATCGTGGATGGATGAATTCCTCCCGAACTTGAGCTGACGCGGGAACGCGATGAATGCACATAATATGAGAATAGAAAATCTGGCAGATCTTTCTCCCCATTGCTGATCGGGAATTTTCCCGGTTGCGGGCTCAATTTCGAGGGGTTCTTGTGGATTTCGGTTGCGACGTGACATGAATCCACGCTTCACTGATTTTGATAGAGATACAGCACCCGTCAAAAGTTCCCGGACAGGTGGCTCGGGGCATCCTAATTTCAGTGGCGTAGCCAGGGTGAATTTTGGTTGCTTTAGCTTCATGTTTTCCAAACGAGATGAAGCTAGCTTCATTCAAATCCGGGAAATTATCAAAAGGAATCTCTAGGTGTATTCCTCTTAAGTGTTTCTCGGAATGGGGTGCGAATATTTTAGGATACTCCATACTACTACTCCTCCTCTAAGTCCGCATCACCCAGTGGCGTACCGTTTGGGGGGGCGGAGGAGGCGGTCCGCCCCGGGCGGCACTTTTTCGGGGGCGGCATTTCGGTCTACTCCATGTATAGAATGCCGCTCCGAGTCCAACTTATTTTTTTTTGGTCATATGGTCATATCCCAAGCTCCGGCCTTCCGCGAGAAGCCTCATAGCCTGTGTTTCGGAAGTTCGAAGTACCGGAGACCTAGTACATAGCTCCCTCTTCAGGTAGATGCTTGCCTCCAGGTACCTGATGGCAAATGCCTTCGCAGCGGAAGAAACCATGAAAACTTCCCCTAAAGAAGTCGGCGTTTTGAATACCAGGGTTCTGGTACCGGGAGAGATTCGAACCAACGGCACCCACAAGCAAATCGGCACTTGACGTGCAGACCGCGGTGACCACTCGGCTATCGCGTCGGTCAAGCTCAATACAGCTTTCTTAGTTGTGAAGTTGAAAGTTAGGGAGGCTTACCTTCAGATTGAAAGGTATGGCAAGTGATACACGATAATGGAAAACGTGATAATCTCGAGTCGAATTATTCTACTATGCCTCTCCACCCACACCCGGAACACATAACATCATATGAATTCGTAAACGAGGACCATCATGATTGTTATATGCATGAATTCTCATAATCTGTGGAAAAAATCATGGAGAAGGGGCGCTAAACACGCTTGTGGTAGTGACAGCCTTGTTACACAGTTGCGCAACCAGTGGACAAGGAAGGGAATCAGGCGAGGGATTCACTCGAATAACAACACCTGAAGAGTACCACAACAGGGGCGGCACTTCAGCACGGTACGCCACTGGCATCACCGCATACATATTCTTTCGATTCTCTCATTTTCGCGACAGACATCTGAAGCCCGTCTATGGATTCTTCACAAAAATTCATTTTAGCCTCATAGCTTCATTAGCCTCATTAGCTTCATTGAATTTGGAACGAATTTAGCTTCATGAAAATAAGAGGCTGGCTACGCCACTGCCTAATTTCAATGTTAAGCGCGATTTTTTGCCGAAATTATCGTGCAGAAGGATTGAGGAATCGAAAAAAAACTGATGGTGGCCGGAAGATGAGCAGAGTCCAGAGGCTTTTTCGATGCGGTCACCGGAGGAGTCTCCCCTTGCCTCACCCCCCGTTCAGAGCTTGGAAAAGCCATGTCTAGATACTTTTGACGGTACAGTGCATGGAAGTCAAAAGTATCCGGACGAATGTGATGGCTGTTGTGCTCATCGATGAGTGATCAATACCGGACCTCTCTGTGTGGAAAACATAGCGAATAACTGCGACATTCGACTCTTGCGGTTCGCAAGCATCGCTGTCAGTCATCTGAGCATCAATATCATGTTCTTCTAGCATCTCAAAGCTACAGCGACGTACTCTCGAGTTACAGTGCAGGTCGAACTATGTTTTTTGATCTATCTCTCCGAGCGCTGCATTCTAGAGATGCAATGAATCATCCTCGAATGCCAACTCAACGACGAGAGCGATGAGATAATGCTTTTGGGACTCAAGGGACGGGGCATCACGTTTGTCCGGATACTTTTGACTTCTATGCACCGTCCCGTCAAAAGTATCCGGACTGTTTTCTTCGATTTTCTTGCATAAAATACATCTCTGACGTACAAATGCAATCAGAAGGGATCACGGCCTAATGAAAAATCGATTTTATTGTATTACAACGCATCATCCCGCACAACTTGAGCGTTAACTCGATCCACCTGTGTTTACCCGCATTTCTACGATTCAAAATGCCTGAGTTGTTTGGACCTCTGCGTCCAGTGCTCAAAGGAAACGATGGAGCTTCGATTTAGAGACGGGTTTTCTCCCGTTTCGGCATTCCGAGCAGACCGACCTCTCGTTTAAGTTTTCGAAATTTCGCACGGACCTGCGCGACTCGAATTCACTGTAGAGAGAAACAGATTCATCACTTAATGATCAGCTCGTTGTTCGGAGGGAAGTGAGGCTGTATGTCCAAAGCTTGGATGGGTTGAAAATCGGGTATCAGCGATCATTTACCAGTGTCCGCGATTTTTAGGATGGTTTTGGGTCGATCTGTTCCGGGAATTTGCGGCACGGCCGTAGAACCAGCAAGAATTCGTCTTTCAGCGAATACGGAGTCCTGTTACTACTTAATTGGGAATCCTCAGTAAGCTCGAAGAATCCGTGGACTAGATTCTCAGTATCGCCATGATGCGGAGTGTCCCTCAAAAACGGACTCCCTCTCCTAAGACTCGCCATGGTCCACCGTCTTACATATGGGACACATATGGGGACCTGAAAGGGAACGATCTGAGCTCCCATGGATGGAAGAATTGTAGTTGCGTATGAAATCAGCGAAATTGTTTTGAAGTCGCTGAAAATCTGGCGTGTTTTCGTTGCCTCGGATGAATAATAATTGACGCAAAAAGGACGGGTTATTCTTGAACTTGCTCAAGCTAATGCGGCCAAGATTGCAGCAGTCGACGAAGGTTGTGGGAAGTCGCGATTTGTGCTCGGCTCGAAAGCGCTTGGCTCCGCAATGCGTGCACTCGAGACTCATGGGCCCGGCATAGTGGGCATCGACGTCTCTGGATCGTCATGCGATGGGCAACGTTTCAGTGTCGGCGGCTCGTGTTGCTGCGTGAGGTTGCGCATCAGCGTCGCACGGAGCGTTCTGCTGCTTGGATGATCTCTCCTGTTGTACTATTCCAGTTGATAACTCCTCCTGAGAGGAAACAGGTGCTGACTTGCTGCATGGCGCCGCCAAGGCAGCTCGCGTACGTTTAGCTACTAGTCGCATTTCAGCCGTTGCGCTGTCTTCGTGCCGAGAACACTTGCACGGAATGGAAGTCCTACTCCGAGTCTACTTTTTCAGATGACCTTGAAGTGGTTTCCAGCATCGGCCTCGTTGTCTAAGTTGTCGGCGGCGGCACTTTATGGTATGACGTCACCGGCCTCGGTGTGGCGACCGTCCTTGCTCGGACCGTCAATCCCTCTGCTGGCCTCGTTGGAGTTCGGTGCTGCGGATCTGATCTTGCTTCCCTCGTTGCTGCTGCAGCTGGTGGTTTAGCTTGCGTATTTCGCAGTTGTTGTCGCTTCGCGACATTGAACGCCTACGCAGGCCTTGGGATCGAAGCCCGCAACTTTTTCAAATACGCTCACTGTTTGCCCGGCCCGCTTGACTTCCATCTTTCCACCGGTTCCAGCGACAAATTGTCTCTTGGTGCACTCCCGGCTACAATGACCCTGTGATCCGCGATTGTAACAGATCCTGGTCTGCTGTTTCTCACAAAGCTTGCTGGCGCTGATATGCCCAAGTTTGTGGCACAGATAACACCTGTTCGTCAGTGCGCGGCACCATTGGTATCCGTCCGAGTGCGTATCGTCCAAGCACCTCGGACAACCCTCCTTCTTCACTTGTTGTTCTTCGCGTGCTTCCTCTATCGATAGATTGTTGAACAAGACCTCGAAGGTCAGTGCGGGGTCTCGGTCCTGATCCAACACTTTTTTTTCTTCCTTTGCTGATTGGCTTGTAGTCGGTCCTTCCCCTGCTCGGTGAAACATGATTTGATACCACTTTCTTCCCTCGTTCGTACTTTCGTCATCGGAATGTCCTCCGGTTGCCATGTTGCAGCACTATCCACTCGTTCGAAGCACAAGTTGAAAACACTCTTCTCCGCGCGGTTGCTCCCGTCTGCTTGTTATTGTGTTCGTTCCACTTTCAACTTCTCTCTTGTTACATCATTTTAATTTCCCGCCGCTCGGCCTTGGCTACCTAAGAAAGTTGTCCTCAACTTCTACTTTGAATATTTACCTTGAAATTTCGATCTTCTATCTGGTTGCGCTCTACTAGTGCTCGGATAATTATCTCTTCGTCTTTGGTTCTCTATTCGTGCCGTATTAAGATCCCTATTCGCTCTTTCCTTCGGTACTGTCGCATATCTAGCTGGGTCAACGTCAACGTGCACCTCGTCCGATGATGTTGACGTGTCGATCTCTATCGGTTCGTCGGCCGTCCCTGCCTGCCTTTCTAACATCGGTTGCGCTATTGATTCTTCTACCTTAACTCTTGTTGATTCGATGATTTCCTCCGGTCTGTCGATTTCTTCTAGGATTTCCGTCGCTTCTGATCTTTCCGGCTCTTCCTCTCGTTGCTGCGCTTCCGAATACTCCATCTGGCTTCCTTCATTGTTCTGCGAATCTCCTTCGTACGGCTCGATTTCTTCCTCATTCTCGTCGTGTGGTCGATACCATTTAATCTGTGAGCAGTGAGCTGTGCAAGTATAAACTCAAGTCAAAGAATACAACACACCTTTTCCCTCCATGTTGTAATACTTGATACAAGAGATCGTTGTGATTGTTGAGACAGTGGGACATGGATACAGGCACTTCGGTCCATATTTGAACGCCGTTGAGGCGTTCGACGAATTGGCAATCATCTTGATTCGACGATATTTTACTTTTGCGGAATTCTACAGATCCCGCGCATTTCGGATGTTGTAGGTGGGTAAGTGGCCCACCAACGCCCCGTGGACGACCCCATCCGATTTTCTTTTATTTCCATTCTACGGTTAGATTTGATGCCCTCTCATAGACTTCCATGTTGTAGAACAATATTCAAAGAAGGGTTTGTCGTAATCGATACATGGAGCTTCCATTTGAGGGCTGTGGCGCACATCCTTTCGACACTCCAGCACTCGCGTCAGCCATGTCAGGCCTGATTACGATGCATTACTCGCGATTTCGGATATCGACAGAACGAGAAAAACGGAAAAATAACGATTTTCGAAATTCCGACTCGTAACTGCGAAATTCGACTTTCGATTTTCGAAAGTTCTTCGACAGGCTCGTAATATTTAGGAATGAAAAAATGTCCGCACATTTACTTCAGGAAATATTTCTGATCGCTTCTGGTCTCAAATAACTCACTGCGGCGCGTTTCGAAGATTGCTGCAGAGCTCTCCAAGAACTACCCTTCGAGCAGAGTTCGACTTCTAGCCGGGATCTTCGTCGGGAGCGACGGCTGCCGCGGCTGGGAAGCGTTGCCGATAGAACCCAGCGAACGAACCGTCTGTGGGGACGGAGGCGCCATCCGGAAGATCCCCAGTCTTCTGCAACCGATTCGAGGTTTCCATATAGTAGCACCAACTGTAGTAATCGACGCTCCCGTACGCACTCTTCAACATCTCACGCACTTCGTCCAACGTCCGGCCCTGAAGATTGGGATCCTTTTGCCACTGTTCAACTTAGTAGACTCCGTAGGCGAAGTTCGCCCAGGTGCGGCGACGATCCTTGTGGTGTTTGCGGGTCTTTTTCTGCTCCTCGGGATGGGACATTGCTCGTTCACTGACACGCTCACAAGATCGACCTTTCACCACGGAAGTCGGAGAGAAAAGGGAACGGAGACGTGCGAATGTCGAAAAGCAACATCACCCATCTCGAATTTCTCTCTTCAAATTAACCGCGCGGTAGAGGAGGAGAGGGAAAACGTTCCAAGATGGCAGCCGCCACTAAAAGTATTGGATTAAGTATCAACACCGAGGTCGTGAGCTCCCTGCTCCGACCCGGCAGTTTCAGTTTCATCTAGTGTCACTCACTCTCTCCCGTCGCATAGCAGTCAAAACCCCTAGTGTTTTCACTATCTACGGATTGATTCATGATACTAGTTACCGTTTTGGTTGGAGTTGCACAGAACCCCGACGGTCTTGGGCTTCACCTTCTTCCTGTGCTTCGGCGGCTACGCAAGAGTGTCAGAGTTTTCGTCCGACGCTAGGAGCCCAGCAAGGAAATTGAAAAACTCCGAGAGGTTCGAACGCCTCCGGAACAGCTCGTGGAGTACACACAAGTCTCGGTTCTACTTACCTGGCTGCTTCGACTTTCGCGCCATGGTGCTCCTCAACTTTCCACCGTTCGCAGATCTTCCAGGCAATACCACGGTTTCTCCCCAGCCGTCGAAGAACGCCGTAATTGAAACGCAGGCATAAGTTCTTTGTCCGTTCTATGTTGTCCCTAAAACATGTCACAGCGAGACGCACGCGTTTGCGACGGTACGCGTCATATCCATTGCACGATACGGGATCTGTTTCCATCAAGTTCGGATCGAGTTCTGAGTTGGTACGGGTCTTTCTTAGGGTCGAGTTTGGATCTGTTACGGGTCGCAAGTCTGACCGCATTCGGGAGTTGAGAGCTGAAGGAACGGAACAGCGTTCACCGTGGTGCTCGTGGGTACACAACATTCCTCGTCTGTCCATTTGGAGCCAACACGAACAAATCGCTAGGTTATCCAACGCGTGAGCATGCCACATACCCTCCATGTTCAAGAGAAAAGCACGGGTTATCTAGATGTGTAAACCACACTGTTGCAACGTTTATCCTTGGGCCTTGTTGATGGTCAAAGCGAAGGCAAGTCTAACCTGGAATCGCAGCTGCTTGAAATTGACTGGGGCATCATTTGCTATCAAGGGGATTCTGGGCAAAAGAAAATCCTCTTCGCGATAGTTACCGGTCAAGATCGTGGTACGGTTCGATCCGGAAAAGGCATTGCCAAGTCCGTTAGTCTCTTGCTAGCAATAAGCACGCACAGATCTTCTAGAACGATCAACACTTCGTTGTACATTCCTTGGGAGTACGGTAATTCTGGGTTGTCTGCGGCGAGCCGGCGACGATGCAGGATATCTTCAGCGAACTTTTCCCAAATTCACGATTATTGGGATGTACTGTGCATAAACGGCCGAGTGTGTCCGAAACGAACACCTTAACCTTTCCCTCAACAAGCTTCGGGTCCGATTTTGTCAAACAACCACACCAAGATATGACTGTGAGGAAGACTGAGCAGGCAACAGAAGTGTTTTGATTTCTCCCCAGTTCGGATCACAAGTGAAGGTTATGAACAAATCAGGGCGACTGAAAGCTTCTCGTCAAGACGGGAGTTGATCGTCTGAAAGTTACGGCATGCTTGCGTTAGTGACCTCCAGGGAATCGCAATCGTTCGTCAGCGAGCGATTGCAAGAGGCGGACATCGCTCGCTAGATGGTCTGAACTCTGATTCTGTGTCAGCCAACTCAGAATGTAACGTTCGTTCTCGACTCTAAAACCATGTGCACCTACCGCTGATTAGAGTCTGAAGCACGCGGCGTGGAATCTGCATCGGGTGCAGCGAGGTCGCGAGCAGCAACCCGTCGTCGCTTTCTCCTGGCATCTGACGTCAGCTCACTGATATTGGATCGTTTGCGGGTCGGCATGCTGGACACTACAACTGAAGCGCGATCACAGAGAACTTAGACGACGTGTTGTACGGAGAAAACACTCGTGAAGGGGGATACGGGGCACGCGCGATAGCTTATACGGAACCTGGTCCGGGTGGGCACCCCGGTGCGAGTATTCTTTGCGATCCGTGCCGGGGTTTAAGCAACATGCGCGGATGGGCAAGCGGTCCAAGTTTTATATATGATAGATAGATTGAAGATTGAAGCATTGCTCCAGAACTTAGAACCAGATGGAAATTCGCGAAGAAGACGCTGTTCAGAATTTCCCATCCGATTTTTTTACAGGGTATCCCGAAAATCGGTCGGTTTCAAGAGAAGTATCCGCCCGCAGACCTATTCTACGGAAAGTTGTCAGACTAGCCTTAAACGATGTACAAGGTGAAACGCACAACTCACAACGTGAAAAAACGGTTATACATATATGGAGATTTTTCGCGTCAAGGGGCAAGGGTCGATGATGATGATCGCTACAATGGAGGTCTACGGGACGGGAGAGGCTGTCGAGGGGGGAGGAATAGCCCCCTTGCCCCCCCCCCCCCTGGCTACGCTTCTGATTCTGCTACCTTGGTCCCAGGAAAGACGTTTTTCCGTGGAAAAGATTCAAAGCATTTTACTGTTGATTCGCAGTACCACTTGCTGCTCGAATAGACATCCGAACCTTACTGAAGGTACTAAGGTACCTTGGTTAGCTTAGTGAAACCTTAGTAAATCACTAAGGTCCTAAGGACTTAGGTAACTAAGGTACCTTAGTACCTTCAGTAAGGTTCGGATGTCTATGCTCGAAGTTGTCATCACTGCTCTTCGGTGAATTTATCATGGTCGCGTACGAGAACAGACGCTCAACCTGAGCACTCGATGGGGGCGGCGTGTTTCACTCACGGAAGATGTGCTCTCTCGCTGGGTACTTCTTCAGCATTGCAGGGCTGCTTTGATTGCCTTCGAAGTACTGCATCATGATGCTGTTTCCGATGTTGGTGGCGGTCATTGATTATGTGTCAGCCTTCCATCTTCCCGTCGCAACTCGCTTTTCTTGCCGCAACCCGCCGCGCAGATGAGTTCGAGGGTGATTTATAAATGACTCGAATTCGAGGTCGCCCGATTTGGTGATATTTCAGCTCACAAAGAAAACGTCTGGAGGCGATTTTTTTAAATTCTCCTCAGACACTCAACTCGCCGATGGTGTTCGCAAAAAGAGCTTACCACCGCACGAGAACGTCTCGCAGTGTCATCTTTGAGTCTTTCGGAAAATCTCAGTGTAACCGCATTAGATCATTCATGTCTTCCACGAAATCAGTTCCACAAATGCCGAAAATTTTCGTGGAAACTTCTATTTTCATGTTTCTCACAAGTCTCCAGAGGAAAGTAACACAAAAAAAGCGGAGAAATAATTACTTCCTCCGAAACCACCATTTTCTCCCTCTGTGTACTGAAGCACCCCCGAATCCTACATGGCGCAATGACAATGAGAAGTACCATGAACAGTCCCAATTCCTTCCCAAACAGTTCAATCATGGTGAATGTTGGACCGACCGCCGCATTCAAACTTGAGAAGTTCTGGAGAAGGACGACATTCC
>JAJSRV010000251.1:75344-248505 GCA_021527715.1 Neoseiulus cucumeris | reverse complement strand
TTTTGAGGTGCTTCTGTGAAAATCGCCCTTGTGATCTCACGATTCCATTCTACAAAATGTCAAAAATCAGTTGTATCACTGTCGACGATCCTACTTCCGCGAGAATCGTAACGCAGGGGGACGAAGTCTGACGATCTCCATGGAGTTCCAAGTTTGTACACAGTAGCCCCTATTCTGTCCGCCAATGAAAACTCATTCTGGTCGTTTAAAGTAGAAAAGTCGATGTTTTATAAAACTGAAATCAATAGAACAAGAATATGTGGATTCTAGTCAAATTCTACTCCCACGGCTGCGCTGACGCTCCTACTGCAACATCTTGATTTGGAGCGACAGGCATAATATTCCATCTTTCAACATGTCAGGCTTCAAGATCCGATCCTTCTTGAGGAAATCCGCGTAGCCCCAAAGACCACCTTGGAGGGGTCGCTGTCTCATGTCGAAACATGGATGAACGCATTTCCCGTTCTCGAACGTTTCCAGGGTGTGCGCTTCGATAACTTTCCCGTAAGCGTTGTGAGCTCTGAGCACAATGGTCTTCTTCAGAGGACTGTGCGCAAGACCTTCGGAAGGCTCGAGTCCGATGAAGAAACCAAGTTGAGAAATTCGGGAAACCTTCCGCAGAGAGACCATGATCACGAACGGGACCCCACAAATCCTTTCCACGATCCTAACTTCTTTAGTCTTCAGGACCACATCGAAATTGAAGTACAAAAAGTTCACTCCGCCTCGCAGCATGTCAACGTCCAATCCCAGTTTTTCCGTCGAATGGCCAACTTCATTGAGGTCCTTTTTGGCCGTCAGAAGCTGAGAGTAGGCTGTTACAAGTTTAGAAAACAGATTATCCACGTCCTTCCTCAGGCCTTCCCCGCCAGATTGCTTATCACTTGCTCTTCGAACTGCGGCGGTCATCTCAGGAGCATCAGAGTGGTCGTCAACTTTGGTTGATTCTTCTTTGTCTTCTACCACATCCGAACTTTGTGGAACCAATTTGAGAATGTTCGTCGGGAGAGTAACCGAGATCGCTTCGACGAACCCTCCGCAGGCCTGGCAGAAAATTTGTAGACTTCCCCCATCAACTTCAGACGATTGCGTTTTTCTTGGAGCACAAAGTTCTCGGGAATCATCGCCTCTTGGGACCTTGGTCAGAGATCCTATGGGAGACCGAAAAGCGAAATTCAGAGAAGAACTATTTGGAGGAGAACTCGATCGTAAGGTCCGCGTCTGGGAATTCGCCGACACCCTGGCATTCGGCGGAGAGGTTGTTGATGTCGAGAGCTTCTCGACGTTCGAAGGTGATCGATTCTTTAACTGTTCAAATCTTCGAGCCAGTTGGCGAACGTCTTCGTTCCTGAGTTCCTGGCAGTCATGGCACGTGCTGTGGCCCCTATCGCACAGGTAGAACCTTGTTTTCAGCTGGTCGCACGCCTGACACGGTTTCAGGATTATGCCCCCAGATGGCTCGCCGAGAAGTGGTTTCATAGCTCAAGTAAAGGGTCTGTAATAGCAAGAAAAGGAGAACCTTAGATAAGTATCGATATCTCCCAGCGAACGCAAGCAGTTTCTGGAAATGCCAACACTCGAGCTCTCGATCTCGATTTCGAGCTCAGATTTCCGGCGATCAGCGAACTTTCGGAGCGGCTCATCCTCGAATTTCAGTTTTGAAAACGAAAGAATCATTACAAATCACCGGAATGCTCGTGAGGTCTGCCTGAGAAACAGAAATCAATCACGCTTTTTGATTGGAATGCTCTCGGAATTGCATCCATCATGGCACTTCGAGTTTTTCATTCGACCCTCGGGGTTCACGGAATCGAAGAGAGAAAAAACTCGCGAATTCTGTTCTCATCGTTTTGAATGAAAGACAATTCACTAGTCGAGAAACATAAAAAAAATCGAAACCAGCGTACCTTCGTTGGAGCGTACAAAACGATCACAAAAGCTCCTGTTTGGACCCACAGTCGCCAACAACGATTACGTTCATGAGCGGCTGCGTGTCATGCGTTCGAAGCACGTTCCGTGCAGGTCTCACACATGCTGCATTCGTAAACATACGTCACGACCCACAATGAGAACTCTAAAGCAGCGTTGAATGCTCAGCTTTTCATCGATTGCGTTTTCGAGGTCCTACGCGTCCATGTGATGGCGGAGATCCAAACGATGCTGGAATCGTTTCCGGGTGGAAATGGGAAATGCAGTCCGCAAGAACGATCGAGAACTCTCTGGTAGAATAGGCAGAACCACTTCGCAGCTTGACCTTTACAGATCAAAAAAGGGTATCAAGTGTATTTGTGACGGGATCTCAACTGGACAATGACTATCTTCTGCAGATCAACATTTTCCAAAGTTTTCCTTTCCACTCTGAAAAGCACAGTTTGACGTCACGCATGACTGCTCTCCTGCTTCAGGAACAAAATCAGCATTTTCGCCCCCAAAGGATTCCTCGGACAGCTCAGTGAACTAGAAGAGAGTTTGTCAACCGTTAGCATAATATATTTGCTTTTCCCCAAATTCCAAGATCTCGAATTCGTGTAGAACTGCTGATGGACCTGTTCAAATCTGTGTTCATCGTAGCTCTCATTCAGTCGACTGCGGGAAACTCGAACGAAGAAGAGAATCGATCTTCCGGAACGCACGAACATCACCGCCACTCGACGGTATCGAATTCCACTTCAGCTTAGGCAGCAACGACACTCGAAACAACGAGGTAGAGGAGAGCAGGCGGCGATTGTTTTGTTCAGAGTCTGACATCGTCGAGAAATCCACTTCGCAAAAGACATCGGTATCCGATTGCCGGACTGGAACACGCTGCCAAGCATTTGCGGGAAGAGTTCTGTCCGAAAACACGGCTCCAACAGATGCGCAGGAGGGCGATCGATTTTCTTCGATTCATTTCCGCTGTCGGAGGAATGAGATTTGTAGTCTTTCGTCCGTTCTCGGAAAACCTACTTTTCAAAAACCTTTCTGAAGCGGCCTCAAGTGTTTTTTCAACGTGTGTGTTCTCCTCCCTTTCGTCGTTCTGCTTCCTATCATTGATCGCTGGTATTCTGGATGAGGAACGAGTGAGACACAGCAGTTGAGGGTGTATTCGGAAGAAATCGGATTCTGACTGCAGCCCTGAATACTACGAATTTTTGAGAGTCCAAGCCCCATCATCTGAGCTGCAACAGCTGAGCGAGACAGAAATAGTCGACGTCTTAGAGGATTTCCGGAAGGACGTTACCGTCCTTGAAGTGGTTTGAAGCACGGCGTTCCGTGCATCGAATTTTCGCGGCCGGCTAAACGATGGTTGTCATTTCCAGATTTCGCGTTTTTTCAAGTCCCATTTCAACAACTCAAACTTCAATTTCATTCCCGGAAAACTTCAGGGAGGATGCCTGCATGCCGTGGCGTTTTTCGAATCCCTGATTGGAATCGCGCAAAACGTCCTTGCTCCTGCCGTACTATTTGCCACCTGACTCAGATGGTGTTTCAGGCTCCGAATTATCCGATGATGGTCGACGCGTGCAATGAAGCATCAGAGCAATGAACCAGTGCTGAGTGAGAAGTTGGATGAGCACGTGCTCTGAGTTGGCGGAGCCACAGTTCGACAAATGAGGCCACGACTCTATATTTTGGAGCGAGAGCAGTGAACTATTTCCGCAGCGATCATTCCCAATGGGATTGTTCCGATTGAGCTCTGAGAGATCACGATCGTCAGCATACCGTGATTTGTTTCCGGGCCTCGGAGACACCAATGAAATATTTCATGACGACGTTTTTTGAACAACCAAGAACCAGGAGGAGAAGCTGTTCTCGAGACAGAATACGCCTCGCCATTTCCGGTTCAAGTACCTGTAGCAATTCGTGCGTGAAAGGGCGAGCTACATTTCTTGTGACGTCTGCGGGTTCTTGCAGTACAGCTGACAGGAATCGGAGCTCCCCCATGAGTGTCGTAGAATGGTTGATGCTAGAGGAAAACTCTTGCTCGTCGATTCGAGAAAAGAAGCAAATCGCTCAATTATGTTAGTTCACCGAGTCAGTACACTGTACTTTTTGAACGTCAGTAAGGCGCATTCTGAATCATTCTTACCATCGGATGTCAAAAGTGCCCACAAGAGTCCTCAATGTGGATCCTGTGGGCTCTCCATGATCGCAAGGATTGTTTCTGGAATGAATGGAATGAGGGTTGATTGATTGATTGATTGATTGATTGATTGATTGATTGATTGATTGATTGATTGATTGATTGATTGATTGAGGTCGAGTGCTCCAGCTACGTTTTCGAGACATCAATGTCCAGCGGTTTTCAGACTTTTCTCTCCCACGCGAGGAGCCCATGACGGATGCGCTTGCTTACGGATTTTTCGTATCACATCTTCCAAACGAGTCAATTCATCTTGGAGCTACTTCAGAAGCTTGCTACGAGAGCCTCGATCCAGTCAAGTGCTGAAAAGTTTGAAAGATTGTAAAGTCTTCGCCTATGTCGTCAGTTATGCCACTCGAATCGACAGACAGGTATCGAACAACTTATTTTGACCGAAATCGCTCAGAATCGAGTTCTTGTTGATTTCGACAATCTCGTCATGGAAAGAGATAAAAACCGACGCGTCTCTCTACTGCGAATACCGCTACGCTGTTTTAGAGTCTAAACCCATTTGATCGAGGTATGTACGTGTGCGAGCCCAGTTCATATTCACAGGGGAGCACCGCATGCTTCTTTTCATGAATAGAATTTTTTCCTCCAGTGTTCAGAAACTACTGCACCACATTCGACTCCTCATGTCAGATACAGCCGCAACGATTCACAGCTCTTATTGAGAAAGTGGCGTGGTTTTCCTTCCCCGAGGGTTCTGAGGCTTCAGATACACAATGGTTGCAATATAAAAGGTCATCGATTCGCGGGCCCTGATCGAGTACGAATCAGTTCCACCGATGGGGCATCCACCGGGAATTACTGTTTATTCGAACAAGAGGACCTAGTCGAGTGCTGCGGATTGAACTAGCCACCACCGACAGTAACTGATGTCATCGATTGCTCCTCGGACGACTGCCGTTTTAAATGGATCCCAAGACCGAGGTTATTTTTGGTAGTCATCTATTAGAAGTTGAAGAGCTTTCGGGTGACGAGCCCTATTGCTGTACGTCAACACGAGAGATCGATGTAAGGTTTAATTTGCGCTTCCGTCGAGAGCTCTAATAGCTCTCGTAGAAGCATGTTCTCGTGAGCGATCACCACTGACCTATCGTCGACGGTGGAGCTCACTATATGTTAAGCTTCTTTTTCAGACTCGATGATCTATCGTCAGGATGGCCTTACTTGTCGTGTAAATCGGATGCCTCGGACACGTAATCTGCAGGAGAGGACTAGACGTCAACACTCCTAGGCTGCTGCGGACCGGAATCCAGTTGACGCGCTCCGTCGCGGGGCGAGTGCCATGTGTACGTTTGTATTTCCGAAGGATATTCATCCGTTTCCACGGTGCCCGTCGCGACTAACCCTCTTGCCTTTCGATCACCTGGTGCAATATGTACATAACTATCTGAATATTTTGCGCAGAATAACTCATCAAAGGGAATGTCTGTTTTGTCGATGGAAAGCAGTTGTGTTCCACTGTCCGGGGGCGGCATCGCTTGTCAGGATCCTTGCGTCAATGCGCCGAAACTGAATTGCTCCGGCGCAGTCCCGACTCCGTCACCACTGTAATCATTGTGGTTTGACAGTGTAACAACACCTGACAAATGCGGACCCTCGATCAAGGGCTGGACTCACAAGATACGCGATTGGGGGTCCTTGCATGAGGAACGTATCGCGTTTTTCTGAATCACACTCCTGACAATGATCGTCGCCTTTGTCCACTAATTCGGCGAATTTGACCAAACATTCTGCAAATGAATCAGGATCAGGAGGAACGAATCCTCGAGTCCGTTCATGGATATCTAGCACAAGAGCAAATACGCTCATCCACCGCTTGAATCAGTTTCACTTTCTGATCATACCTTGTTTCTCTCTGACGACAAGGAGGAATTGGTTTGTGAACTCTGACGTAGTCATTGGCCCAAGTGCTCGTCGGAAGTCGGAGAAGCAGCAAGATTTCATCTGTCAAGCTCGTTCTTGCTTAGTAGAGCATCTGACGGATCTTTCACGGATGACTTCAACCGACTTTCATGTCTTCAAGGGCAGACAAGATGCCGGCGCGACCAGACGACATAGTCGGCTCTATCGTAAAAACTATATCGGCATCGCGGAGAGATCCCCGTGATGAGCTCAACAAACTGCGATTTGATTGCATAATTCATTTGGGACGGAGATACATTCGCCCATCAGACATCTCCAAGGTCCGTTTGGAAAATCAAATCCACCGGATTCATACACAGAATCTGAAAACATTCACAAAGGTTCAAGTGGTTACTTTTCACTCGAGTTGAGCTCTTGAAACCATTCCATATTGACGGGCCCTCTCCGATCTCTGTGCAGCCAATTCTGTCTCTTTCTCCCTCCGCTCGATCTTCTTTTTGTGAATTGATCACTCGCATTCGAGCGCGTTGGCTCCGTTCCCGATTGCTCCACGTTTGGTTGCGGCGGCGGGCGTCGCTTGATGTTTGCATTTGAATGCCCACAGGAATCGAGAAGGACTCAAAAGCCTCCGGAACCACCACTCGAAGAAACGATCTACACCAGAATGTCTGCCTCGCCGCGGTAGAGCAGCTACATTGTCGGTGCGGGACTGGAAACTCGAGCAAATCCGTCTGGGGAGGACTCGCGCAGCGCCTCACGGGAACTCAACAATGTTCCAGTGCGTACAATGTTTCATCGAGCTCAGATTTCGACTCGGTAGTCGAAACTCGCTAATCGATCATCCGACCCACTGGATACACGTGCCATTCCTCCGGTTCGCGTGTTTTTGCGTCCGTCCATCGGAATCCACTTTGGAGCTCACTCGATATTCATGGAAACTCGCGAGCACGGCTCGAAAAACGCGACTCTTATGTCTGTTATAATGAAGTTCCACCCTGGATTAGATTAGCGTTCATCCTTGGCTTGGGTGTAAGTAGATCAGCCAGCTGTTGGTAGAACTCAATCGACATCTAATCAATCTCCGTTTGAAGCGAGTTTGGTCACCTGCCCTCGCGAATGAACTGCACGAGCAGCCTGATGGGCTTTCCGATCAACAGCGTCCCGCTGTGGTTTGAGTTTCCCGGTGAATCTGGCGAGGTGGGCAACAATGCGCCTAGGTAGAATAGATGGTCGGAGCACGTAAAGTGCTGGTCTCCAATCCACTTGACTTTCTCCTCTGCTGGAGTCACGTACTGATGTAATGGACTCACCATTGGCTCGAGTAGTTCGCTCAAGGCACAACACTGCAGCTTAGCAAGATGCATTTTCTCAGCGGGCAGGTGCTTCCGAGCACGTCATATGTTCGTATTTACCAGAGCAGTGCGTGCTGTCAATGGCAAGGCGGCATGCTCGCTGGTAGCCCCGAGACGAAGCTACTGCGGATGTTCTGAAATCTGTTGCGGAATTGATAATTGTGTACAAAACACATCATTAGAGGTGAAGAGACTACGAAGGACTCTCCCGGTCTCCTCGGATTATCCTGAAAACGAACGAGTATTATGTACTGTTGTCGGCGAATCCGGAAAAGACGCTCGTACACCTGCGCTGAAACTACTACTAGGCGATCGAATTGATCGTCTGTGAATACACTTAGCGTCTCTTCCCTTGTACGAAAACTGAAATCAGCGACGTGAGGTTTGAATAGTCTGTGATCCTGAGGAACAATGGCGACTTCCTAAAAGAAGCATCATCCGAACGAAGAATCCAAACTTGTCGACAGCCACGTACTCATCCAGTCTCGACAGCGTCCCGCTCGGATAGTTCCCTTCTCCAATAAAGAATGATAAAGTGCTGAGGAGCACTCTGTCGATGTTTATTCCTCCTTCATGGAGCTCGTGTAGTTAACGCCCGCCAGGCCCAGTAACAAGATTTTCGATGAATTGGGGTCCGCGTGATGATCAACGACTCCGAAACCCCATCCATTCATTTGAGAACATTTGTTTGGAGCAGGGGAAGTTTTGGGGAATCCTCGACCCTCGCTCCGAGAACTGGGGACGCACCGTGAGACCTAAACGAACCAAGCGGACAAACGGTTGGCTCTGGCCGTGCTTCGCAATCCATATCTGTTTCCCAGACTTGATATTGAACCGTTGCTCAAACTGGCGGTTTCGCACGTCAGGGAATAACGCATAAACGACGAAAGATGCGCGCATTCTGCTCGATTAAAATCGGAGCTTACGACACGCGTTTCATTGGGAAGATATCGTTTGCTTTCGAAACAGGCTCCAGGTCTGATAATAATCGTCTGATGAAACTCGTTCGATTCTTCCACGTGAACTTCGCAGGCTTGCCCTTCGGAAATATGGTATGCAGATGGGAATATCGATTCCAGTTCCCGCCGTCGGTCGCACTTCGTTCTCGGAGAACTAGCGCCACTACTTGGTCGATCTCGCGGAGCTTCCTAAAAGCTGGAATATGAACGAAACTTTCGTAGGCGTTCAACAATGTAGGAAAGAAGAATTCAACACCAACACCGTAAGCCTGTGTTTCGCAGGATTGCATACGTAACGACGGTCGATAGGCCCTTCCGGTTGTACGATCACGTACGGAGATGCTGCTGAAAAGCAGAATATTTCACGAGAGGAGAGGATGCCTACATCAATCCACCTACTGGAAGTCGTGAGGTTGTAGAACTTGTCGCAACCTTTCCTTGGATTTTCAGGGACCAAACACTACAGCGGTTGAAAATCCTCAGAAAACTGATGAATTCCTTCGACGCAAACCTCACATTTAGAACTAATCAAATCATCTATTATCAGATTTCTCATCGACTTCATTGATATATGGAGACGCGATGAGACATCCGCGAAAAGAGAACAGACAACTCAACAGGATGTCAAACCTTAGAGTTCAACGGTGGTTTCGAGAACGTTTTCCAGTCTATGAGAACCGGTTTCCTCGTTTTGAAAGTAATAGCCCAATTGTGAATGAATTGGGAGCATCGAGGGAGCTGGAAATCGTGTCCGAGAGACGATTCTGCTTAGAATCGAAGAGCGATCATGCATTGTATCGAAATCCACAGGATCCACCTCACGTCCTTAGTTTTCTGGGATCCTGAATTTCAAATGTTGATGTCTTCGGACAGGGAAATTTCCATGAAAACCGGTCTCCGTTTGTTTCCCAGAGATTCATCGACAATTCAGCTCAATCAGTGAATATCCCTTCGTGCGAGCAGATCTGAGACGAAGCAGTTTTGATGACTCGAAACTCTCTCGAGATGAAAACTGTGCTGCTTAATTTGATCTTCGACGCCGTCAGGGATTTTTCTTTGAGGAGAATGTTTGTGCGACTCTCGGCATTGCTCGTTCCTTGTCTCAAAGAACAAAAGTTTTGAGCTTGAAGTAATCGAATTTAGTTTGGAAGTACTCCGAGGCCGTTTTAGAGAATCCTGATTGCGATCTGCATATCGCGTAGATCGGCACATCGGGAAATTCCGTCATCAGCGAAGAGGATGAACGAATCATCCAGCCATCAGTGTGTGGCTGACAGACGAAGATTGTCAGGAGTCGGTCGTTCCTCTCATCTAGTCATTTCTCTGAATTTCTTGTGAGATTCACTCCATTCCGGATTTCTGGAAACTCAAGATGTTCTGGGTACGCCGGGCTCGTCCAACTTGAGACTGTATCCGTTGATGATAGGTAGGGCTGCGACGGCCGCGACGAAATCCGTGAAATCTTCCTTCATAACCGAAGGTCCGCGAAATCTTGCTTAATAAGCGGAGTGCACGAAATCTTGTCTCATATCGGAGAGCTCGCGAGATTTCGCTTTTCAGGAGAAAAAAAAGTATAAAATCCGTCGTTCGTGGCACTTAACTCCGAGGAAAAGCCTCAGTGTTCAAGCGAGGAACAGCGCTTTCATGTTTGACCAAGCTTTTTCCGGGGATGGTGGAGACCAGTGGCCCTTGGACTTCTTTTCCGTAAAGTCTTAACCAAGAAAACATCAGCCGGAATGCACAAAACACACGGGTGATCCCTGGGGAACAGCGCGCGTGTTCCGTGAGACCTCTCATTGGATTTATGATCAACCAATGGTTGTTAGTTCATGAGATCGGTGTCCATGATAGCGATTCCATCCATCGGTAACGCCGTTAGATTGAGAGCAACTGCACGAGAGCGGTTGTCGTGCAGGTAATGTCTCATGTAAACGATTCCATGCCTCGGATCAGATTCATTACGATACATCCTACTCCTTTTTTTGGTTCTCCCCCGTGATGCCGGGCTTTCCGTCGCGGATCCGTGAAATTTGAGCTCGAACGCCGCGATCATGCCGTGAAATTTCGCCTGAAATGCCGCGACGAACGCCTAGCCCTAATGATAGGGGAGAAAACTCTATGTGAGAAAGGAAACGATCGATGCCACGACCACGAGCTGAGGAACGCTGTTTCGGTGAACCGCAGATGGATATTGGATATGCGAAGCATGTCTATGTAGGCGTGACGCTTGTATCGCTTTGCCGACATCCGAAAATCCGTTCTGGTTCCTCCGGAAGGGGAAACATTTTCCGAGAAGAAAGAGGGAGACAGAAAGATAGATAGTTGAGATCTCTCGTCGGAACCTATGCAAGGACATTGAGACATGTTGCAGCAATCAAGTCGAAGGCGAAAGCTTTGCGGATTAAGTATAGTAACAATCAGGCGGGCGAAACGTTCTCTCGTTGCTAAGAACCTCCTCTGAACTGAATGACTCGTATGAACGGGTCAACTGCCTAATCGAGGGCAATGCAGTCTCTCTAGAGTCTTGTTGCGTGGAGGCCATCTCACGTCCTATCACAGTCGTTGAGAGTCGCCCTGGAATGACCTCTTGTCTTGACTTTCACGGAGGAAACTAGGCCGGGTCGCTAGCCAGATGGCGAGCAATCCGACTCGGGTTCATATCCAGTTTGCTGTGCGATTTAAGGAGAATGGATCGCATCTTCGAGCGGAAACTTTCACGAAATCAACTTATTCGACGAAATATCAGCCAGAGAACCGTAAACACGAAATCGACGAAAGAGAAAATGAGATCTTGAAATTCTCCGCTGGTTGGTTTCCGATGTTATTTCAGGTGAAACTCATTCCGCTCCGGCGAAGAACTCTTGTTTTTGTGAACCAGCGAGCCAGTTGGCAGCCTGATTTATCGAGTCTACTTCCCACGGTATCAATCTAGTGGAACACATTGGCGAGCCATTCCTCGAGGTTTCTGCCGAGTTAGATTTCGGGGATTTATATGGTCCGTTGGCGAGAAGAAATGCAGCTCTACCGATGTTCTTTCCTGCTCGAACTTATCGACTGAGCCTTCCGGAAGCCTCCATACTTGGCAACCTGTTAAGCGGGCGGTGCGCCTCGCTCGCAACACATTTCGAGCGACCTTGGCGGGAACAGGTTGTCGGAGGTTTCCAGGAGCGTTCCAACATCGTTTTTCGCGCCGTTGCGCTCGGAGTAGCCGCAAAAACACTCAATGCCGACTGCGATTCAGTTTCTTCTCTTTCAATTTTCGCTTCAGTGCAACGCTCCGCTCTTCCAGAACTCACGTTACCAATTTGTAAGAATCCGACCTATACCGAATCCGAGGCTATATAACTCCCCAAGAGTGAAATCCTGCGACAAATCCTTCGGAAACGATGTGAAGACGGCCTCCATACTGACTGATAAGGATCTAGAACTCTATGGAATCAGGTCAGGATTTGTCCTCAGGAGCGCTGACTCCGAATCCAAGGCCGCAACGCGAAGGCAAATCGCTCCAAATGTCCGGAAAAACCGGGAAGTCGAGCCGAGTGAGTCTGGAAAACTGTGTCTCTAGCTTCTTTGAAGTTTCCGAGGATTCTCTGTAAGATCTGCTGCGTCAGGTTGAATTTGCCGCGAATCGCTCCACCCGTCGCGCCGATTCTCTTGTAAATCGGGACGCATCGCATCGCATCGCATTCCGGAATATTCGAGGTTGATACATGGTAATCCACAATAAACTCCGGAATAATCCTCTCCCGGAGTCAAAGGAGATTTTCGTTCTATTCCAGCATCGTTTTTCAAAAAGAAATAAGGATGATCTACATACTCATGTATTTCCGAAGACTGACAGTAACATTTTGATGCGTTCTTCCGGAATTTCCGAAAAACGATTCCTCTGCACGGCTGGAAATCTGAATTTCATGAACGTCGCGTATTTTACGGTTCGCATTGATGAGATTTTCAGATAGTTTCCCTCTCCGTTATTTTGGATTGAAATCTCGTCACGCGTGCTGCGTGCCTTCATGCCAAGTGGGCCCACGGTCTCGACGCCCTCCAGTGCCGTGTGACATCAATGACACTTGAGCGCAGCAGACGCTCGGAATTGTGGAATCTTTTGAAAGTTTGTCGCCTAAGGAGAGAAAGTCCTTCACTCGGGACGCGGAAACACGCGGTCGGTTACAGCACTAACCGAGATGAATGGACGCAGCAACCAAAACAACATTTTCCCAACAAAATATTTTCACAGTCCCATCTCTCCCTCGCCTCAAACGCCATGAGCTCAAACCAAGGGCGCCGGTGAAGCATCCACGTTCGACAATACAGGTATCGAATAGGCGAAAAATTTCAAGCTCGAAGCTCCTCGTGTGGTCGTGAAATGTCATACAGCAGCAAGGGTGCCCCGATTCCGGCAACGGAAAAAAGTTTACCGTTCCCAAGGGCATTTGATTCGCCGCCGTCGAAAAGTTAGAAAGTGCCGGTTCGATTTCGTTTCTTGTTGTTTCGCCGCCACGGGAACGCCCTTCGTGTTTTTTCTGCACTCCGCGAAATCATTCCAAAGCTGTCGTCGAAACAATGTCATCACCACAGGTTCGAGCTGCGAGTTGTGATTCGTGGCGCCGGCGCCGCCATCACAAAAATGAGTTTGACGACGCTCCGAGCATTCTGAAGATTGGAATTCCTCGCCGCGAAAACCTCAATAGAACGACTTCGTTCCGGAAGCGAGAGACACAGCGAACCGAAGCATCCGCTGTGGTCTCTGGGGAAGAGATTTCGAAATGATGAGATATCGCCAAGAGACCAATCTTCCTCTGGATTTATTGAGATCCAAAATATTCGAGGATTTGCAGTTTCTCAATTACGTATTGTCGAGAAACCACATTATGCGAGCCAAGCGAGATTGGTAGATTCATGTTACCGGCGAGAAACATCGCTGCGTGAACGCTGCCGGCTATAATGTTTGTTCACCGCAAGCTCGGTAGGTTGGAACGCAATATTCCGGGCGAACTCAGTGGAATGTGGAAAATTCGTGTAATTTTCGTACGAACACACAAAAGTATCCAGCCGCGTCCCGGCCGAAGGTTATGCTCAAGTTGAGTGCGCACTCGCACAAAGGAAAGAAAAAGTTTCAGCAAAGACGAAGCTTGCTTTCGCAGCGACGCCGGCCGCCGCGAATACTTGTTCGACAAAGCCTACTCAGTGAAGATAAAAACCGATGTACTTGTCTCCCTCAGTGGTTCAATGGAGCAGAGCAGTCGACTGCTCACCTCCCGCCTCGGAGGTGCAGAACTCATTGAAAGCTTCGATGAGTTCCTACAAGTGAACATTGTTCCGGCGACTTGTAGGAGGTCATTGTCAAACGAGTGTTGACTAAGAGACGAACTGCTCATACATTCTGATCACAAAGGACGAAAAGTCTATTCCATTCGCAGAAGTCTCAGAGAGGTTCTATGAATCTTTCAAGCGCATCTCTCCAGGCGGCCCTCTAGGTGTAGGAAACTGAGATTTCCTTCCGCAATCTGTGGACTATCTATGAACTCCGAATATTGTGATTTTCCGGAAGACGCGGAGGAAAACGTGAAATAGTATTAACGGTAGTTTTCCGAGAAGTCAGTTAGCTGAGAGGTTCATTGCAATGGGGATATCAGGGTAGGAACTCTTTCTAAGCCTGTGTGTATCAGAAAACTTTCAGATCATAAAAATAACGTGAGCCAGGTTCTGTATTCAAGTGCCACTTTCCTCTGAAAATCAAGCACTTGGTCCTCAACACAAGAAAATCCATCGCTCACAATCTCTCACACAGCACCGACCGCGGAAAATTGTATGTGAGTGGTACAAACAGGACATCAAGGAGAGAGCCCATTCATGATCATCATCATCATCAGCTTCATCCAACCAGGGGAAGATCGCGCAGCTAGAAAGGGTTCTCGAGAACGCACAGAAGAAACCGAGGAATTCGATCTGATCTGGTTCTAAACTGTGAACCAAACACTGTTTAGCTCAACATAGAGGGAAGATTTGGCGACGGCTGTAAACTATACCTGGGAGGGCGAACTCTTTCATCCATGAAAACTATTCGTTGTGGAAACATAGAAAGAAATCGGAACGATAATAATTCTTGCTCTCAAAAGTAATAGTCCCATCTCTCTGAAACCATTAGTAGCAAAGGTGGCTCATTGAAATCATTCTTTTCGCATCCTGGGCAGCTAGTCAATTATCAGGGCGCTGTTGCTGGCGAAACACTCGAATTGCATTTTCCCACACTCGGAGCGAGAACACAAGGTTATCGACGTTTCGCCAAGCCTACGCAAAACTGATGAAACATGACCTCAAATGTACGCCGCACAGTGGGCCGGGAGCGGCCGAAAATACTTCTCCCCTTTTTTTGATGTCAAAACCTCATGAGTCGATCTCAGGACGTTGAAATGAGTCCGAAGAAGCAGAATCAGTTGGAGTGCCAAAATTAATACCTCTGAAACTCGACATTTTGACCGATTTATAGGTTTTTTAGCATGAAAAATCCAGGAATTCAACTACCGACGCTTGCCGACGCGCTGCGATTATTATTCTGTGATCCCCTAGGTCTCAATCTGTGGGAAGAAACCGATTTCAGCTGCGTGGATTTGCTCCATCGAGAGATTTATTCGAATATGAGTGAATTGAGCCTTTTTTCGTGCAAGTATCGATAGAATCACAAGGAAACATGTGTGTGGAAAACTGTGTGTCTAATACTGTAAATAAGATTCTCATTCACGGAGCACAGATAATTAGAGGAGTGTCTCTGCCCATTGGCATACTTAGCGAAGAAACGCAAGAGGCCGCAAACAAAATATTTCGGCAACAAAGGTTGAGCCATGCGAGAAAGATAAATCGCGATGCAGCAAATGAGGATGTGATCCACAATATGTTGGCTGCATCAGACCCTCTGATCAACACTTTCAGGTCGAGTCCGAAAGCTGACGTGGACGCAGTCGATGAAACTGTATCAGAGCTGTCAAAGAGAGATGAAGACCTTGACTCAGACCCTCCACTCATTTCCGAGCTATGAGGACGTAACTGTACCTCTTCCACACGAATCTTTTTTCCACTCACATTTGTCTTTGAGATGCCATAGATACTTGTTCGAAAAAAGGCTCATTTCAGTCATATTCGAATAAATCTCCCGATGGGGCAGATTCGGGCAGCTGAAATCGGTTTCTTCCCACAGATTGCGACCTAGGGGATCGCAGAAAAATAATCGCAGCGCGTCGGCAAGCGTCGGTAGTTGAGTTCCTGGATTTTTCATGCTAAAAAACCTATAAATCGGTCAAAATGTCGAGTTTCAGAGGCATGAATTTTGGCACTCCAAATTATTCTGTTTCTTCGGACTCATTTCAACGTCCTGAGATCGACTCATGAGGTTTTGACATCAATAAAAGGGGAGAAGTATTTTCGGCCGCTCCCGGCCCACTGTGCGCCGTTTGGCAGAAGCGTAACTTCCGCCCAGTGTAGTTCAGGTTGGAAATTGCTCTCGCTGGAGAATTTGACGGAGAGATCAGGGTCGACAGAGCTGCTGCCCGGACTGAATTTACCGAGAGAGGATGCGAGAACTTCCGCAAAGTGAAATTGGGACCGCCATCATTTCTGTGGACGGGACGTGCCCCGGCGCCGCGGCGGCAATGTGAGGAGTCAAATTTTCACGAGAATTTATCGCTTTCCTGTCTTGCGATAACCCGCCACGGAACTTTTTGAATTGCCCTCTCCCCCTGTCTGACATGGCTCCTTATCGTACGTCGTTTCAAAGATTATTCGCGGGTCGAGTCGTGAACGACCGGAAAGTACCTTTCTTGGAAGAATCGGTTCCGGCAGCCGTCGGAGCAACAACGGGCTCAAGAATTCCAGTCTGGAAACATTGAACTATGTACATATGTACCTACTTTCAGACCTCGGTCCATGCCTGAAACGAATCTCTCAGTCATCGAGTATTAAATCGTTATCTGACGGATTCGTGATTCGAAAGTTCGTGGTCTGCGGGATTTCAGACTGATTCAGACAGGGAGGCCATCAAGCCTCAAGAAAACGACGAACGCATTCAGAAATTTCTTCACCCCGGAGTTTTGAGAAATTTTCAGAATTCCCTCAAAGTCTTTTCGCCGAAACCAAGAAGTCCCCTGGCTCAAATAACCATCTTTGTTGTTTGATTCGCTACGATGTAGGTTACGGATGATTAACTCCACAGGATGACGTTTCTCGTGCTTTAAAGTTTGCGAACGACCTGGAGATCGAAACAGCCTTCAAATATTGGGACGACGGAAATATTGAAGCCGACCGTCGACGGTTCCGAATGTTGATGTATTGGAGATGGTGTTATCACATCGACAAACAAGTGCTTTTTGGCGACCTAGGGAGAAAGTGAACGGCGATTCAGCCCACTGGCCTTCAATAAGATCACTTCGCGCAGAAAGCTGTTCTCTCAGCGTGATCATGCACCCTCTCGAAGTTCCCGTTCGCTTCTTTTCTGTTCGGAATTTTCTCGACTCATACAAAATTATCCAAAGTGACCAGGAGGAAGCTTTGCGAGAAACTCACTATCCTAACGACTAGTTCTCCGTAAAAGACGAACCTCCGCGTTCCCTTAATTGTTCGGAAATCACCTTTGTTGAGTACCTTCAACACGATCTGCTCGAAGCCTCACAGGACATTTTCGTGAATGAAGCTTTACCAAACGCCTCTGAGGATGAAACGCAAACGTGAAATAAAGCGCAAAAGGTGAAAAATGGATGAACAGAGGGACCACAGGAAGACCGACCGATAGATGGCCATGCGAATCTCTGATCAGAACATGAGTTCCTTTCATGTCTGGTGCGGCAGTGATACGGGAATTCGGCCGCCTAGTAGTTGATCAACATCCGCGCGAAACTCCGAAGCATCCGAGAAGTCGGATTGTGGAGCACTCGGGAGCGAAACTGTTCCGTACGGTATCAGAAACACTTACCTTGATCACCAAATTGACCGCGCCGGGCAGTCGTACGGCTCAGCCGGAACGCAAGCTGTTGCTCAATACCTTCAATGGTCTCTTTCTCCCGCGATTCAGCAATGAACCTTGAGAAACTCTTTCATTTTGAGAACTCTAATCTTCCTCGAAAAGACACTTGAAACTCAGGCAACTGTCAGAAACCAATCAGCCTTCGATGTCGGAAGATCAATTATTCTCTAAATCTCATGGATGTTTCCCAAAAAAAAGACTCCGGTAACGTCAAGTAGCAAGAACACTGAGCATCGAGCACTGAGGTAACAAAGCTCCCAGTTGAAGAATCTCTGTTTTGAGACTTGGTATGTTGGGAATTCATTCTTTGTGGCACTCGTTGTCTGCGATCTCTGGTTTTCACGATGAATCAACTCCTGACGAATTCCTGGTTTCCACGTAGACATTCCATGAACAATCGATGCCGGAGTCAATCTTCAATGCCGAATTTGAAATCCGAAACTGAATGAAGTTCCGTTTCCGACGAGTTCAGCCGAGAGTGGAGATGTTCGGTATTCGGATGTAGAGAGCCACAAAAAGCAAACATAACGCCGGGTCTCCCAGCATGAAGATGAGTCGCGTGAATTTTCAACACTAAGCAGGCAGATGCGAGGTAGAAGTTTGCGCCAAGTCCGTAGAGATTTGTCATACTCTAGTTGCATCTTCATTCTTTCTCAAGATGGTAATGGACTAAGTAACAAAACACCTGGCGAGAAAACGCCGTTCGTTCTGTCCCGGAATCTTTTCTCCAAGAGAGCTCGATGTCTGTCGACTGTCACCAAGAAAACTCCTAAGGAAACTGAATCCCATATTTTAACCCCGTTGTGGAATGCATCCACCTCCTCACGGGAAATCAGAAATCGCACTCTCTCAAGGAATTCTCATGTTTCGAAAAGCGGTGCGTGCTCCATTTTCCGAGTGCGGTCCACAGCTGCAGAAATCACGTCTCCACTCGACGAAAACCTTTCGGAAACTTTCGGTGCGACTCCAAACATATACTGAAATAAGTGATTCGTTTATCGGAGATAACGCGAGCCAATCTCCACCCATTCTCGTTTGCCGCGCGGCGCGGATAGCTATATTTGCATGCATAGCTGACTTCTCACGCTCAGACGCTTTTACTATCTAATTCGACGCCACCGCTGCGCTATCAAAGGAGATTTTGGAACTTGACGCGAGAGAGAGCGATTTCTGAAGCAGAATGACACAAACCACGAAGGGAACGACAGCGCGGAGAAGTTGCGGCGAATCACGAGCATTCCCCAGGTTGGTTCATGCTATCGATTGTGGCACTGTCGCTCTTCGATCTCACTCCGTCGCATCAAAGTTCACCAAAGTGAGGATGCTCTCAATGTTCCCAATCTCGAATGAAGCGGCTTTTCTCATTTTCTCGTTCCGTGCCGACCGCTAGAATGCAGAGGGCAGAAATTAACTGATCTCTACGCCAAGTCTGAGGGATCTTGCTTCTTGGACTCAGTCGGAATGAGGAGTCTGTAAAAAAATTTGTCTACTACGATTTAGCTAAAGAAGCAAGATGAAAGCTTGAGTCAAGGGGGTAATTTTGGACCACCTGGAATCTATGATCATTGATCAATGATTCCCGCGACAGATTTGATCACTACTTCGCTGAACTTACCATGCTCAGTTGATCTTACAGTTGCTGGAATCGAATTCCGCGACGAACTCGCTCAGTCACAATCCCAGTAGGTCACGAGAACTTTATTAGAGGCCAAATGTCAATTCAGGTGACTGACTGATCACTAGAGCTTGGAAGTTTAGGCATTATTCATTAATCAGCCTCCATCAATCCATGGATAGATTGATCGGAGGTTGATTACTTGGATGATATTTACCCAACAAAGTCATGGGCTGAAATAATCAGGCATTATTTAACCGAATATCCATCAATTAATATTGATTGATGGAGGTTCAAAAATGATTAATGCCTAAACTTCCAAGCTCTACTGATCACATGGAAAGGTCCTATTCGAAAACTAGCCCACGAGCGCTCGAATTCTTTACACTTTACCTCCCCGTTCCGTCAACCTTCTGTAGGCGGGTTCGAGAATCGGACTCATGAATCGAATCCTTTTGCAGTGAGTGTGAGGCTTTGATCTCTCATCGATTGCGAACTGAGGGAACGAACTGCAGTCTCCACTTCTTGTGAATTGGACTGAAAAGCGATATGAAACGTTTCTCATGATATCAGTGATCATATGGCAGGATCAGTTTGCATGGAAATTGACGATGAATTTTCATGCCGCGAATAGAGCTTCTCTTCCTTCATGGACGGTCGACTCTAGAAGACAGTGAAACTGGAACGCCCACAGAAATCGCCACCATGATGTTGGCGAAGCACTAAATGCAAGCATCGAATCAATGGAGGGAGTTTCCTTTGCGCAAATCAACTCGGTTGCGTCGTCAGCTTGGCCTCCGGTGTATCCGCTGGGCTTTCCAACAGGATTGAGCTATTTTACTGTAGATAACTACACAATGGCGGGCGCCCGGGGCGCGACACACTCTCGTTCATCCATATGGAACCATTGTGGCTCGGAGAGATTCATCATGATCTCGCCTAGTCTAGTTACATACACGAGAAGTGAATTTTCAGCCGTATTTACAGCATTAACATTTATATTTGTATATCATTAGAGCTTGGAAGTTTAGGCATTAATCATTTTTGAACCGCCATCAATTAATTTGAATTGATGGATATTTAGTGAAATAGTCCAGCCCATGACTTTGTTGAGTAAATATCATCGAAGTTTCGACCTCCGATCAATTTATCCATGGATTGATGGAGGCTGATTAATGAATAATGCCTAAACTTCCAAGCTCAACAAACGTGAATCAGAAGCACCTGATATATCAGCGAGAACTTTCCGAATTCGCAAAATCGGGTGAAACTCCGTCAAGATCTCTGCCGTGGAAATGGCAACCCTGACTGGAGCTGATGACCAACCGGGAATCTGCAATCAAGATTCGAATCTCAAAACGAGTAATTCAGTTCACTGATGATTTCTTCGACTCCTTCTGCTATTCCCTCGTTTAGTTCAAGACTGATTTTGAGACGCCTCGTGTGTGAGCTCTGCAATTGAGTGAACGAGTAGATCCTTCGGGCTGATCGGTCTGGTGAACAAGTCATTGAGGTCACGCGGATATCTTCTGCGTGGATGCAATCCAAACCCAGGATTTGGAACGCGGACGGCCCAGTCTCTTGAGGAAAGCGGTGGTTTCAGAACTCTTTGTGTTTTTTTGTAGTGTGTATTCAGCGAATACTTTTCACTCACCTCAGGTGTATGCACTGGACATGAGCGAATAGAGGACGCCTCGGATCGAGTTGGCGCCGTTTTGTAGCTCCTGTCTCCGACCGCGACAACACGTACCTACAGGCCTGCTTTGTTTACAACATCGTGTTTTCCCTGATGGTTTCTTATTCGAAATCCATGCCTGAAGAAGTTCTTTTTTCTGTTTCCTGTTGAAAAAAAAAAAACACCAGCAGGAGCTCAGAGCATGCTTTCGCAAGCTCAAGGCTCCGAGCGTCATGTAAGTCGAGCACAGGTTTTCGCGATGATACAAAAAATCCAAGGAAGGTGACTTCTATGTGAAGGAAGATGCGCGCGAAAAACCGCTGGACCGGGGGCGTTGAATCGAAAGCTTTGCTGGAACAGAATATAACTCCAAGGCAACGAGACAATTCCTGCTCCCTGGAGCTTCTCAAATGTCTCCCTTTCCTTCTCTGCCTTCTCAGCAAAGGATCAACTCATTTTCAGAACGCGGGCTCGATGATTGCAGTTTTTCAAACTCTCAGCTCATGTTTGGCTCGGGGAGGGATCTTTGAGACTCTCGTCTCGTGGAGAACACGGAGATTTCTGGAACTTGAGTGAAATTCTCCGTGATTGTCCGCGCCTTGTGTGAATCCTCAACTTTCCGAAAACCCATCGCAAGGAGTTGAAGGATTCCGAACAACTGCAACGTCGGCCTTTGCGAGAACAAAACAAACACCGGTTGGCTTTTCCACTTCGAAATCGCTCCTTCGATCTGAATCGAGCTCAGAGGTGCATTCAAAACTTTCCAAGATTCAAATTGAGAAGCTGGAAAGGTCGTTTGCTTTGCTAAGAGTTTAACTCGTCAATCCCATTCATTCCTGTAATGGCTCAAGTGTCGCGGTTAGCTGATGAAAAGATCCGGGCAAACATCACGTTGATCAAGCAAATGCAAAGAGTGTTTCAAAGCTTCGAATAGCAGAGTTATGCTGATCGAGTCCGGCTTGTTTGCCGCTTTGCCCGAGAGCTATGTCTCCAGTGTGCTCTCTTTGAAGACGACCTCTGGGACTGCATAATTGACTGAAGTCTTTGTCGGACACAGAAGAGCTCGGAAAGGAGCTCTTTCTGCTGCGTCAAAGACCGCGGAATCACTTCTCTACCAGGGAATCATAATTAATTACAGGATTTCCAACTTGATTGACAGACTTGAATTCATTCACGTAGATCGACATTCATTGCCGGCAGGAGATACTGCATCTTTGTTTGTTTCCTAGAGGCCTCCTTGACCTGTGCGAAACCCTGATCATAGCATCCTTTCTCGTTCCGCAACCCCCGATGGGTAAGGAATCCGAGTCGAGAACCAGAACGAAGTTTCTCTCGGATGTTCGAAGCATTCTCGAGAAAAAAGAATCTCCGCGATGCTCTTACAGCAGCCGAGAGACTCAAGGACTTTTCCAACCCGCGAAGCTTCCAATGAGAACAAACTCAAAGACTTTGGTGTCCATCTTGAGCCGGTCTTACGCTCCATAAACTTCGATTCCTTTTGTGTTCCAGGAAGCTTCCCATTACTGGAAAGTTCGTGCGGCAGCTCCCGCTCAACGAACGTTTGCTTTGGCTGGATTGAACCGATGGTGGGATGAAAAGGATTCCTAGCGGGCGCGGCGAGTTTCCAGAAATAGAAGCGTTCTCCGCACTTCATTCACCGGAATCGATCTCGAATCATGCGCTTTGGCAAACACAGCTGCAGCGCTCGATAAGGTTCGAAAGGATTAGGTGATTTCTCAACCTTTGTTGCTACAACTCCGCGCAAGGAGTCAACCTGCGTTCCGGGTAGGTCTTCCAAATAACCAGCGGTCTTTTGAAGGATGTGTGACGTCGCGTTCATTCATAGCCCGCTACCTGAAGACCTCGCTATGAGAAGATCCAAGATCGTAAGACTTGGTTGACCTATAGAAGACCTCTTCGGAAAGGTTCGAGGGAAGGTTACCCCGCAGTACGGGGTTTGGATTGCTGTGACGGTGTTTGATGCATCATTATCCGATACGCCGACGAAGCGGAATCCAAAACGACTCGGATCCACGCCAAAATAGTGCACGTTTGCATTCACTTGTTGTCATCAATGTCAACTCTCTCACGGGAAGAAAGCGAAAAGGTGGAGAGACAGAGACAGATGATCGAGAAGAATAAGGGAGAGAACCAAATAGAATGTATGATCTACCCGAAAGTGCAAATAGGAAATCGAGAATCTTTCCGGGGTCCGATTCGATGGCGAATAAGACTGTTCCGCGAGCTTTGGGCTTCAAAAAGCCGATCCATTTACTGTGCATAATGATCCAAGGACAGTTTGGTCTGATAGAGCAGGGCGTGCGATTCCTGGAAGTGACAAAAACTTTTGAGATATTCGATCCCTGACATCTCGAAATGAGATTCATGTGGTCATTCCAGAGTTTCCAGATGCATTCCGCTTGAAGAATGTGATGCGATGTGCACGTTGGACTGTCGGACAGACGCACAACAACTGAAGTAACTCTCAGGCGACAGGACTTCTATCCGTGGACGATATTCCCATTTTAGAGACAAGAAGGCTCTCTGGGTACTTATGCCAGGCAGTGAACAGAGTCTGCTCGCGCTCTGACATGAAAGTGTCGTCCTTGAATGAGAACGAAAGAACCATTCTCGACCGAATTGAAGAATGAAGAGAAACAGCTAAATCGATCCGAGCTAGCTTCCGAATGGAGTACTTGACGAAATGTCTAATGTGGCGATTTCCGCCACGAATGGTTCCGGTCTGATTCGGCAGAAGAATGATCCTGACACGAATGGACGAATGAAGACGTTCTCTAATCAGGTCATTCGGCATACGCTTCTGTGTTGGGCGATTTCCGTGAAAATGTCTCAAAGAGGCGACGACGGGACAATCCTGGATACGGATCCTGACTGGGGCTGAACAGAAAAAGGATTGGGCTTACGAAGTGGGTGTTTACAGTGACCACGAACAGCCGTATTTCGGAAGGAGTTTTCTTGAGACTCGAATCTCCAGCTGCACAAAAGGCTCGAAACCGCGAGGAGGAATATCGATCCCCCGCGATGGTCATATCATGAAGGATGTAATTTTTCCACCTTTTTCCGGAAGAAATAGACAATGGGAGCTAAGACTCGATTGAATGAATCGTCGAAGTTTTCGTTTCAAAAGCCTACAGGAAGGCACGAGCGTTCATTTTGCCTAAAATCAACTGTCCCGATGCCCCAAGTCACTCTCTCTCTTCTGGACCACATTTTTTTCATCCATGCTTCGAAACGCTGAGTTATTTGACGCTTTTTCCTCACCAACGATTTCTCCCGGGTGGACGCAACAGCGTTGGTCACTGACAAGCGTCATTGGCACAACATGTTTGCAAGCGATGATGTCACAAAATGTGTATTTTGGATCCATTGACGACAGTCAATCGGGAGTGGGTTCCACGGTATCTAGTCTGTGACCAGATTCCAGGACTAGTAGTGGTTTCAGCAGCAAGGGAGTCTGCAGATCTTGCTCCCTCGGGGACAGAAGGGGCCACCTACGAGTGAGGAGGAACCCAGCCTTGAGCAAAACCACAGCAATGCGCTTGAATATCTAATTTCTCATGGTTCTGCGCGAGACACAATATACGCTCCTCAGTTTGCGCAGGATTTGGTGCTCATCAAGAAGATCCGGAGGCTGCTGGATGATAACGATCATTGGTAAACTATCCAAGTCATTGTAACCTCCCGGGGAAACCCGAGCAAATCGTGGATCGATCTTCGCTCTGATAAGGAAACAAAGCCAACTGGAAAGAATTGTTATAGCAGGCCTTCAATGCAGCATCGGCGAGATCTCTGTGGTGAGATCATTATATTCGTTCACCTCTCAGCGGGGAATCACGTGTTTGGCGGACAAGCTTGATGAACCATAGCTCTGCATTCGTTTCTCTCTCATTGAACTCAAGGTGCCCGGAATCAACAAGGTTTCCGTGATTCAGGTATGCGGTTACTGGGTAAACCCACTGAGCGACGTCCCACCGTTCTCCTTGTTTTAAAGGAAGCAATCTCGCCGCATGAAAAACATATCGGTGAGAAATTCGAGATTGTTCTCACCAGCGACTTCGGAGCGCATGGGTTATCTGCTCGACGGCAGGCTCAGCGTTCCCATTTCCGAATGTTGTCAAATCGAATTCCATCCTCATCTTCTGTGGAATCAATTTATTTTGTCACTAGATATATTGTCCCCAAAGAGACAAATCGAACACCAATTCAGGGAAACAAATCGAATGGACGCAAAGGTCGGGGGCGGATATCGATGACCTTCTAGCAGCAGATAGGAATTTCGAATTAAGCTGGCGGTCAAAAACCTCGGAGATCATCTGTCGCAAACAGTCATCAGATGGAATCAATTGCGATTTTCGTCACTACATGCGAGGAATTGAAGTAATAAAGTAGAGGTGATTTTGAGGCGTAACTCTCTGGGAGCCGCGGCACCGCCCCAATCCTTCCTCGTGTGTCTCGGCCGGCGACGTGTTCGCTTCATCGAACGATATCCATTTTTGCCTCAACTGACGTTCGATTGAGGAGAAAAATGATGAAACCGATCCAACGAAACGGTTTCACTTGAAAAGGTCCTGAGACGTAACGCTGTTGTTATGTAAGCATCCATTGTGACCGAGCATCTGAACCTCGAGTCTGATTGATAAGCGCTCCGACGAAAATTGAGAAACTACCGTCGCTCGGGGAGACATCTATATGGAGGGAACCACACGGATGCAATTAATACCTACATAAACGTGTATATTTCGAAACGGGAAACGGCGAATTCGGCCTCACGTAGCATCTCATCCCATTCTGACCATCCTCACACTGAATGTTCCTTCTCTCTGCGAGCTTGAATCGATGGATGAGACGAGGTTGATGATAGTCTGGTCTCAGCTCGGCGAGACCGACGAAACAATTCGATTCGGAATAGACACCAAAATAGAGTTCTCGCCACTAAAATAAATAGAGTTCCTCTCCGATGCTTCTTCCGAGTTGCTCGAATGAGACTCGGGTTTCTGCTTGGAAGCAACAACGAGCATCCTGATGATTGAGGACTTCATTTTAATTATGATTAGAGCTTGGAAGTTCAGGCATTAATCCAAATAAGGCAGGAACCTCTATCAATCGATATGAATTGATGGATATTTGGTCGAATAGTATCTGGTTGTTCCGGCCTTCGACTCCGTTTGGCAAATATCATCGGAGTGATCATCCTCCGATCATTTTATCCATGGATTGATGGAGGCTGATTAATGAATATTGCCTGAATTTCCAAGCTCCAATTATGATTTAGGAAAATTATTAATATGGTTGAACTTAATCACAATTACCAACGATAATGATCATAATCAAACGAAAATCATATTCATAATCACAATCATGATTGATCAGAGTACGGTGTCACGACATAACTTTCGTGATTTTCAGGATTTGTACATCTGATCGCCTCCGGGCTCTCAATATGTATTGAATTTCTGTTTGGCTTCAGGGAACACTCTGATCAGAAACAAACATTTTCGGAAAGGGTGAGTATTTCTCGGAATACCTTGACTTTTGCACGTAAGCTCGCCTCGATGTTTTTGTTTTCTTGCAATTCCCAAATCGTAAGCGCTTATCCTGGAGGAACGTGTGACGTTTGATTTCTCGTATTCTGCGAAATTTTCAATCATCGCCAGATTATACGGTCCCGGGCATGACCTGCTCCAATGCGCCAAGAGGCTCAGGAGGGATTTTCGTCATCATTCCGGAGGAAAAAAAGTTTCAAGTAAGGGGTGGCAAAATGATTTCTTCTACCTTTTCCTTATATTTTCACAATTCCAGGGAAGCCACTACATGAAGAAGAGTATCTGAAAAAAATTTAGCGTCTGTCATCGATTGCTGACGATCGTTTGCAAAAGTAACTTAATTTTCCTGTCGTCCCAGACAACCTCGAAATCCATCTCCCGTTGTCTGTCCCGCATCACAATATAAGGTTCGGTAAACAACACACTAACTTGGTTATTAGCCTCGCAAGTTTCAAGTGTTGTCCGCCCTTTACCTTTGGGGCATACACGGCTCTAAGGACCGACAACGAATCGAGCAGCCGAAGGAATCAGCAGTGTCAACAACCAGAGCACTCACCATATCTGATCGCTCGAGAGGAGATTGGATTGAGCAATGAATGCGAAACTTGAGAAACACTCAGAGCCGCGGTCTGCTCTCGATTCGCAAACGAGCCGTACCCTCAGTCTCCAGTGATGCCATGGAAGTCGCGGATTCTGTTTCCCGGTGGATGCTCTTCTTGATTATTCCCTTGATCCTAAATATTTTCGTCATTCAGGTAAATAATAAACGAAACAAGAGCCCCGCAACCAGTGTTCTCTGACGACGAAAATAGAATACTCTGGTGGAACTGTTTGCATCGCAATTCGAGAAAGCTCCTGTTTCCTACCTTGAAAACATGTTCCGATCTTCGCTAATGTATTCCGCCGTCCCAAAACTCCCGACTGGATTAGGAGGCCACAGCTTTCAGGAACAGAGGGAATCATTTCCACTTGAACTCAGTTTGTAGCCGGGTTATTCCCTTGACCCTAGCGAGTCTCAAGGGCTTCCTCCTCTTGTTGCGAGAAACACGACGGCGGACAACATCTCCGAACAGCAAATTCACGATTTTTGATCAATCAATGGACAAACCAGTGTGTAATTGTGTAATACAGCAAAACCTAGATATTCAGAACAATCGGGAGAATCTGTCCAGCCTTGAAAACTCAATTTTGTTCTAAGCTAGGGAACCATCTCGGCTCGCGATAAGCGATAAGCGCTGGGGGACTCCACAGCGGTGATTCCTTCCGGCACTTGACTGGCCACGATTTTCTAACAACGATGTGTCGTTAATCGTAGGAAGCCCTCAGAGACCAAGAAGAAGCTCCTGATGTCCGTCGATTCGAAGCCGAGTTTTCTATCTTGTTTTCTCTTATTTAGCGACAGAGCGCTCTCTTATTCGAAACGACACTCGGCGAACTCTCGATCCCGTTCGTCACTAGAAGTGCCTGAACTTGGTTTCGATGGAATTACCGCACTCTACGACCAGACCCTGAGTTCGCGATCAATGGGGCGCAGCCTACATTCGATCGAACGCATTCAAACTCTTCTCGAGATTCCTTAATTGGCGAGATTTCTTGGTCCATTACCTCTTTGTGAGCCCAACAGTGCGATTTGAATTTGAGTCTTCTGACCGTTTTGCGGCCCTGAAAAGCTCGTGTCATACCGAACTTCTTGCAGAGATGATGTCTCGTAAACTCCAATAAGCCGCCGCGCCGTTGATGCTCATAAGTTTCACTTCCCGATCAGTCCCAGGACGTCACTCCAAGTTCGGACTGTTGTCGGCTCGAGAGCCATTTTAACTTGACAGGGAGTCTCCGACAGATCTTAAATAGAAATGTCACGGGACCGACTGTCAACGGATCTTTTATCGAGACTGACAGCAAGTTCTCGTCTCTCGTTGGTCTTTGTTTCTAAGAATATCGAAATCGGAACTTGTCGCGTGTGCTCTCCTGATTAGAAGTTCCAGAGAATCGATTTGAGCTCGACTCGACTTTGAATCTGATCTTCCGTTGTGCAGAGCGCCGAGGGTTTCCGAGATGTTTCAAGAGCTGAACATTTCCATCGACATGCACAAGTTTTTTATCAAAGCCTCGCAAATAAACGCGCCCTTCTCCGAACCGAAGTACTGGCGATGAAGCGTGGGAGGAGTGGACGATTCCGGATCTCATCAAGTGGTAGACGACACGGCATGGGCGCACGTGCATCGAAAGAACGAATGCCTTGCATGGTCAAGTCGTTCAATGACGTCATGACCATTTCGCATTCGTTTTGTAAGGTCCGTCGACTTCTTTGAATTCCTCTTTGTAAACTGGCTCTATTTCGAGTACAGAAGAAGAAGAGTTCGCAGCAGACTCGGAGCGTGAAATTTCTTCAATTTTCGTCGGAGCGGCACTCCTGGGGGTCGACCCCATTTTAAGCAATTTTACACTCGAGATCCAGGTCAAACGCCCGAGAGAATCGGGCAACACGCACCGAAAAGGTAGAAAATCGAGCGTTACCGATGAATCAGCTTCCTTTCTGGCCACCTTCAAGTATTCACGGATTTTTGAGTCTTTTTCTGTGATTCGAGAGTTGACTGTTTTCTCTTTTGTCGGCGATGGGAGCCACGGATAGAGAGCTCGGCTGTAAATCAAAAGTTCCTCGGGGCCAAGTATGTACAGTGAGTGNATTTAGCGACAGAGCGCTCTCTTATTCGAAACGACACTCGGCGAACTCTCGATCCCGTTCGTCACTAGAAGTGCCTGAACTTGGTTTCGATGGAATTACCGCACTCTACGACCAGACCCTGAGTTCGCGATCAATGGGGCGCAGCCTACATTCGATCGAACGCATTCAAACTCTTCTCGAGATTCCTTAATTGGCGAGATTTCATGGTCCATTACCTCTTTGTGAGCCCAACAGTGCGATTTGAATTTGAGTCCTCTGACCGATTTGCGGCCCTGAAAAGCTCGTGTCATACCGAACTTCTTGCAGAGATGATGTCTCGTAAACTCCAATAAGCCGCCGCGCCGTTGATGCTCATAAGTTTCACTTCCCGATCAGTCCCAGGACGTCACTCCAAGTTCGGACTGTTGTCGGCTCGAGAGCCATTTTAACTTGACAGGGAGTCTCCGACAGATCTTAAATAGAAATGTCACGGGACCGACTGTCAACGGATCTTTTATCGAGACTGACAGCAAGTTCTCGTCTCTCGTTGGTCTTTGTTTCTAAGAATATCGAAATCGGAACTTGTCGCGTGTGCTCTCCTGATTAGAAGTTCCAGAGAATCGATTTGAGCTCGACTCGACTTTGAATCTGATCTTCCGTTGTGCAGAGCGCCGAGGGTTTCCGAGATGTTTCAAGAGCTGAACATTTCCATCGACATGCACAAGTTTTTTATCAAAGCCTCGCAAATAAACGCGCCCTTCTCCGAACCGAAGTACTGGCGATGAAGCGTGGGAGGAGTGGACGATTCCGGATCTCATCAAGTGGTAGACGACACGGCATGGGCGCACGTGCATCGAAAGAACGAATGCCTTGCATGGTCAAGTCGTTCAATGACGTCATGACCATTTCGCATTCGTTTTGTAAGGTCCGTCGACTTCTTTGAATTCCTCTTTGTAAACTGGCTCTATTTCGAGTACAGAAGAAGAAGAGTTCGCAGCAGACTCGGAGCGTGAAATTTCTTCAATTTTCGTCGGAGCGGCACTCCTGGGGGTCGACCCCATTTTAAGCAATTTTACACTCGAGATCCAGGTCAAACGCCCGAGAGAATCGGGCAACACGCACCGAAAAGGTAGAAAATCGAGCGTTACCGATGAATCAGCTTCCTTTCTGGCCACCTTCAAGTATTCACGGATTTTTGAGTCTTTTTCTGTGATTCGAGAGTTGACTGTTTTCTCTTTTGTCGGCGATGGGAGCCACGGATAGAGAGCTCGGCTGTAAATCAAAAGTTCCTCGGGGCCAAGTATGTACAGTGAGTGGCAGATGATTCGGTCTACTTTGAGTCTAGTGATGCGCATCTAGAAGCCTATTTGCATCCTGTTACTGATAACTATCCTTGCATAAGGCCTCTACGCGTCTCATACATTCTAATGTTGACTCACACCGCCGCTGCGGAGGTACGTGCGCGCCTTCCAAGCAGTGTGCGACGTCGCGTCTGCCTCGGTTCCAGTCATTCCCGGCGTCGCCTCATTTTTCATGCGGCGAGTGTAGGTCGTCCGCCCTCGGGTAGACAAGTTGGCACACGCGCATGAATGCTATTACCACTCGCTGCGAATGAAGCTTAATCGTCGCAAGATGTTTTCTTCGGAACTTTCTAGCAACAAAGAGAAGAAGCATCTTAAGTCGCGGTTTGGATTCGACTCCGTTTCTTCTGGGACCGAGTTGACCTTGTGTTCTCATGACTTGTCCTTCAATCATGGAAAGAGCTCCCCACGAGACCCTGAATTTATCAGGGGACAACAGCGGATTTCACTCAGGTGGAAAATCAACACTGGGCGATGAAACCTCTTGCGTTCGTTCGAAGGGTTTTTTCGTCGCAGAAGTGACGCTCATTGGGATCGATTTCGTGAGAAACGAACGTTTTTCCGGACTCCTCAACATAGGAATACGGTTTCTCGTCAACATACGTTCGCTGAAGCGTCAAAAGGCGCTGATTCTTGCAAGGCACTCAGAACAAGGGTATGGCTTCCGTCCAGTGCATGTCAAGTGAAGGTCAACTATGAGAACATTTTTCTTCGATTTCCGCATCTCTGCTTCAGTCAGAGTCGGGAAGGCTGCAAGAAACACACGGCGTGATGTTTATGGTTCATTTAGCAGAACAGGTAGTTTGGATGGAACCTTCGCCATCGTTAACACTTACACGCCTGCTTCGGTTGGCTTTCCCAACGATCTCGATTGCAGCTTCCCTTTGTGTGATATTTGGGTCCTGGCTGGTGGTTGGAATTTTTATCGCTGAACTTACTCTGTCATCTTTCCATGTCTAGACAACAACTCGTTTTTCAAGTCCTTCTGGGCTCTGGTTTGTCGCACACCTGTCCTTATCCGCCAACTGAGAATACGTCGACCACATCTAAGACAAACCCCGTTTGTTGTGTTCAACTCTGTCCCTCCAATCAAGTTTTAGCCCCTGCTTCAACCATTTGAGGTCAAACATTTGTTATAACGGTTCTCAGTATTCGGGAACGCGGAGACGTAGAAAGTACCACAGTTCGATGACCGAGTGTCATTGGATGCTGACCTTACCGCGTGGGGAAACTGGAACTTCTGTTGATTCAAAAGAATGAAGCGATAACCTATCATCGCGCTAAGGAAGGGCAAAGCAGCTGTGACGTTCGTAGGCTCCGAAACTGTGGAACAGATGACGTTTGGCAAGAATACGAATATCCGATATTCCGATCGGATACGTCATCATGAGTGCTCGTCATCACGGCTCGACCGTTGCACTGACGGGAGGACACTTTGTTTTGGAAATTCATCCTGACTTCAGGTTTCAGGAACCTGCTTTCAGAATCGAAGCGCTCAGAGGAGAAACGTGCTCGTATCCAACAAGCTCGACACAGCAAGAGTAGTGAAATCCCTTCAGCATGACTCTCGGGGTAAGGCAACGAGTAATCGACTTCGACTCCAGATCTGTGTGCATCATCTCGAAGCGGTCGATCAGTTTTTCGAGAACTTCTGTAAGATTCTCTCGACCGGGATGTCGTGGATCGATTAAGGCTGAGCTGCCTCTCATCAAAAGTCTCCACAGCAATCCAAATCGTGGTTTCAGATGCAATACCGCGCTCCAGCTCCCAGCACTCATTCTCCCGCCGTTGGCCTGATTCGCGTCACCTGATGGGGAACAGAACAAAGTTTTTCTATTCCATTCGAGTGCGACTCCGAATCGAAATGTGAAATCGTGGTGTGATCAGGAAGTCCGAATCGAGTTTCTCCCAGAAAAAAGTAGGAAGACCTTCGCTCAACTCGTTCTCACTGACAATCAGTGATGTTTGACGGCGCGACGCGTCGCCTCAAGCTGGAGCCCGAACCCAAAAACCTTAGGATAACTCAATCTGCTGTGCCACGGAAGCCCCAGTAAATTCACGTCAAACCGTCAGAGGGAGGATGGAGAAGGCGCAGCATCCCACGTGTGCGAGGACATTTGAATTTTCGTTCAGAGGCGATGTCACTGGAACTCCCTCCGCGGCTATGACTGACGCCGGCAACACCTGCTCGGGTCGTGAAAAGCTTCCCCAGACGGCGGAATGACCAGGTTCAAGGTTAACAACGCTAGTTAGCACTCCTACGCAAGAGGTCTTTCCAAACGTGTTGTTGAGGATGGCCTAATCCAGACGATGACAGTAACACTTTGCCGGGACAATATAGAACTCTTTGGTTGAAGGGTAATTGAGGGACGTGTGTCTGCAGACCGTATATTGCCTCGTTAACGGCGACGCCCTGTCATCCATGTGTCCCTTTTTCTCACTTGTAGCCAGTCCCACCATTTGCCCAACTTTTGTAGATCCAACCTGGGGATTAGAGCTGCTTTCAGGAATGCCCCCGTAATGACTATCACAACACGTTATCAGTGGTGAGGGGGACGCCTAAGCAGAAACATGGTCTACATACTTCGCATCGATGAAGAAATCCTCTCGAGGACGTTTTGCTGAAACACCGAAACGGGTCCACAACATCCCAAAACCGCGGCGGGCGTTCCGGCCCCGAGTAGTGATCTGCGTAACACTGAAGGCAACATGCGCCCCTTAGAACCCTTCTCGGACACACCATAGGGACCCACAGACCAGTGGGGACATTGGGTGGGATCCTCGGACCCTTTGAGAAGGAGGGTCGTAGGATTGCTCGACCTAGCTGAGAGTTCTAGCGAAGGTAGTCTTCAAGTATTCTCCAATTCGAATAATTGGACAGAAGATGTTTCCAGTGTGGAGTGACCCGCCATAAGTCTTCGAGGAGTGAGACTGACTCAAGGAGTCCTCGTTTGTTTGAGGTCGAAGCAAGAGATGCCTTTGTCCGGCTGAATATTTCCATCGAAGGGTTTCGCTCGGTCAACGATTGGATGGGACTTCGCCTTCGGAGCAGAGCTGAAACACTTGAAATATATCTGCTTGACATTATCAGTGATAGCATGGGTTTCCAATCCGTGATCCAATCATTGCTTGATTGCTACGTTTTCAGATGTTTCGAATTGGCAATACGTGACGAGAGAGTTTTTTCCTCGATGCAACCTATCGCACATCGCGTCGGAACTCGCAGGAAAATATACGATACTAGATGGCAGCAAACTGCTACTTGAGATCGGCATCATTCGTCTGAACAATAGTGGAGTTATCCCAAAACCAGTTCGCTGTCATACTTGCATCGTGAACTAGCGAAGTTCCAGTAATTTTCTACTCGAAACCGATGTTGGTAGCAAGCGGGAACTCTCCCAAATCTGATGGAGTACTAGGATGTAAGTGACAAGAAAATCGAATCGGTCTTCTCGCCTGTCGTCTTGTGACCATGCTGTCAACGAGATCCATGACGACGACAAATGGAAGCTCCACTGCCCCGAGTGTTATCATATGTTCTCCACCGGACAGCAGAAACTTTATTTTCTCTGACATCAATGACACGGAATGATACCCCACAGCCATCCGGATATGTCAATGATGTTCCTGCAGCGATAAGACCCGTTGTGGTCGAGAGGTGTATTAGCGTTCGACGTCACGCTCCATTCTTCATGTAACGAGCTCGGCGATCAACTGATAACTAGAACGTTATGCATTGAGGGATGAACCCTCTCTCCTGGTGAATTTGTCCCGGGAGACGAACGGTTCGATCGCAACGATCGCGAGGGACTGAGGAAATCCATTTTTTTCAACAAGCGGATCGAATCGGATTGGACGCGAAGCCCAAATGGAAATGAATGAGTTGCGAATGAACGGAACTGTTGAGAGCTTGGTTCTGAATGGCACCTCCGCAGTTGATACAGAGGGGTTCAGGCTCGCCGATGATCCAGTCGAGTTGAACTGATGACAGCGCGACGTGTGGATAAATCGGTGAAATGTACGACTGGCTTCGCGGGAGAACGATGAGCCATCAGCACAGTGAAGAGTCCAAACTCCACTATACATCTCTTTCCGAATAATCTTGACTCTCCTAGCGGACAACCTCTGAAAGCCCAAGGGATTATCTCGATGACGTCATTCTGGGGAATATTCCCACAGATAGATTCACCGCAGGAGTTCTCCCTACTCACGTTTCTCCGAGAAGGAGAGAGGAAAAATGGTTTATATTCACTGCGGTGGAGAAAGTGAAACAAACAAAACAAATAACGTGAACAAAACTTCCAGTCCCGAGGTGAACCATCTGGGCGGAGTTAACTCCCAGTGGAGCACCTCTACTCGGAATCGCTCGCATTGAATATCGAGTCCGAGAACGACGCGACGGTGTCGTGAGAGCAACGAACAATCGCAATCTCATCGTCGAGCACTCTGTCACTCTCTCTTTCCCCATCACAGTAACACATGCTTTCGTTTACTGCCCTCCTCCGTTCTATTCATCGGGACACAAAAGCTCCCTCACTCGAACCAACCGAGAGCTTTCATCAGACCGTACACTCCAATCCTCCTAATGAATGAGAGGACGTTGGGAATGAATCAAGCGAACGAATACGAACTGTTATTCAAACGACTCCGTGGCAAATGCGGGACCTCGAAGCTTCGAACGATAACCTACTTTTCTGAACATCGCTGATCGGATTCTGTTTCTGATTAGGCTGAACAGTGGACTTTGCATTGCATGAGGTGGTAGATATCATCTTCCGTCGTTCCCTCTCTTCCAGAAAACCTCTACAGCTGCGACTCTTTTCATTCCACCTCGATCGAGGCCGGCTAACCGCGTACCGGCGGAGTTATGAAAAGACCACTCTTGATAGAGGTCACAATAGCGAGGTGCAATCGACCTGGACTGAATCGGAGAAGCGGGCACAATTCTCTGCCTCCCAATGCCAATCTATGCGGTAGCTGTCGTTCCCACCGGAATGCTCTATTTTTGCCCACGTGGCAGCCATAACCGAAAGCTTTTTTCCAGCAGAGAAATGGCTGATTCACGATTCGAAACTGAATAAGAGCTGTCCGATGCGATAGTGTCCGATAGCGGAGGAAAAAGGAGGAAATGCCGAGGCAATATCCTCTTCGGGACTGCTTCTGTTGAATCTAGAGCTGAGGAGTTTGCAAGATGAAAGGGATCGTCGACAACCGGTTCAGTTGGAGCCTCGATTTCGGGCTGAGGGAGACACGGCATTGTTCCGAAGTCTGCTCCAGAATCGGATCCGTCGTCGTAAGTAGTCATCCATTATTTACTCGGTTGTCGCTACCACAGGAAGTGAGTTTCCCCTCAAAAGCTCACGCCGTTCTCGTCCGGGACGTGACTTATTGCCGATAGGAGTGATCAAAAGATTTTCTCTGACATCTCGCCTGCTCTTTGGGAGCGAAAGAGCTGCATTTGAGTCTACTCTGCCAAACCAGAAATGACGACCATTAACCAGACGCGAGGAAGACATAGAACACGATGCTCTTCGGATTCGGGAACGTCGCACGCGTGGCCATCCTCGACCCCAGCCGAGGAGAACTCGGCTGCCTCCTGCTTGGCAATCATCTCAAATCTAGATGAGGAAACGATTCTGCAGAAGTTTCCATTCCGCATTGCAATAACCATGAATCGGAACAAGAAAACCGCGGTTGCTGTGAAGATTCGTGGTGTTCAATGAGTACTTCAGCAATAATATGCATGGACACTTGAAATCCATAAAAATAGACTAAATCCTAGACGTTCCAATGCGACAAGTAAGAGTCAATATTAGGCGCCAAGACAAATAACTGGTTTCACAGGCTTCGCGCAACAAGATTACAACTGACTCGTAATATTTTCCTTCAATTTAGCTATATTCTCGTACGAATTTCGTCTGCTACCGCAGCAGCTAAACGTGTTCTCGTAGTGCTCCGGTTTTCTAACCGAATTCCCAGTGACTCCGAACAGCACGTCGCTCGTGCCGCCGCGACCAGATTCGCTACAACGCAGAGAAAGCAGGCACAAGAAAGACCAACTGAAAAATCTCGTAAGCCGTGCGCCTTCCCGTGAAAGAGCTGGCTCCGTGAAGAACCGCCCGTCAGGCTACCTGAGCCGGCAGTTTCAAACCGATTCAACACCCAGTGTTCAACGAATGTTCCCACGAAAGGGTGAGGACAACACCAAGGGCCCATCATACGAGGTGAACAAGACTCCCCAGCCCACCTCCGCGTCGGAATCCTCAGAAAACTACTCTGATCCGAGCCGCTCCCTTAACCAACGGAAGCGCTCCGTACCCGACGGAACGCCACCGAAAACACAAGACCGGACGAAACTGCAACGTTCGAATTCGATGGAAATCGAACAAGCCTGTGCACGATGTTTCGTTCCCCTGCAGGGAGGCTACGTTCTGAAATGTGGTTCCTGCCGCAGGATGTTTCACAAGCAATGCAGGCTATCCGAGGAGCCTGAACCACAAGATTCAACCCTCGCGGATTGGAAGTGCCGAGTGTGTGCAACGCCAGCCGCGATGATGTCATTCGACCAATTCATGAACGTACTGGATAAACAGCCCATGGAATCAGAAATCATGGGATTCGTGACCTTCCTAACGTCAAAAGTGAAGCAACTCGAAGACCGCCTGACCCAATTAACGCAGGAACAGGCGAAAAATAACAACAACAACATCACGCCCGACAGCACATTGCGCAAGGGTTCCCCTGAAACTCCAACGCCGGTGTTTCAGAAAACAGTGTTGGTGATCGGGGACAGGAAGCTTCAACAGATCAGAGGCAAGTTGATGGCGCAGCTACCCAAGAAGNCAAATAACTGGTTTCACGTAAGATCACAGGCTTCGCGCAACAAGATTACAACTGACTCGTAATATTTTCCTTCAATTTAGCTATATTCTCGTACGATAATAAGGGACGTCTGACATTATACCTAACGACGTTTCAATCACTGTCTCTGGTAGAATTTCTTGCGTAATCTTCAATTCTCAAACTTGAGTCAGTTCTCCGGCTCTATGACAGAGATGGGCATAATCATAATTATGATTATAATTGTGATCATAATCACAGACCGGGAATTTAATGATTATGATTATGACTTTAATCATAATCATAATCATAATCATATTCATAATCACAGCCGTAATCATAGAATGCAGCCGTGAGACGATCAAAAATATGTCCGCTATCAACAAGTGCAGAGACACCTATTTCCCATGTGAATAAGAGAGTAAGAGTTTCGCACGCCAAAGAATCTCGCCGAAAGCTCCCTTTGGCTTTTTCCTTGCTTAAACTCGGATTTCACGCACCCTCATCCTTTCAAACAGCCTCGGATTCTACGAAATATGCATCGCAGAGTGAGCAAAGCTACAGAATATCTCTGGGCTGGGATGTGGCTCCTCAAAAATTTTCAGCTCGATATCTCCTCTGAATTTCCGATTAGATCCGCCGCATGATTACGCTCGTGATTATAATCATAATCACAGAAATCCTGTAATCGTGATTATGATTATGATCACAGGAATGATTATGATTACACCGATTCTGTGATTATAATTGTGATCACAATCATATTCATGATTATGATTATGCCCTTCTCTGCTCCATGATAACGACGGAAACGCAGACGATGAGAAAAGGATTGAACCCATGCATCAAGGCTGCAGAATTTCGTAGTTTCTTCCATGGTCGATCGAAACACTGAAGCGACAGTTGGGCTATATCGCATCGGGAAGGAAATCCCAGGACGCTTCTCTCACCACGGAAACGTTGCCTCTGGAAATGTTGGAAACCTAGAAAATCACCTGAACTTCTTCAATGACATCTTTCTATCAATGTACAATTTCGTCCTAAAACGCCGACATTTATGTTTTGAAGGAATCATTTGTGTCTTCAACCCAGTGATTGGCCACCAGATCGAGCTGTACGATCTGGATCAGGAAGAGTTCCAACCTGAGAAATCACCGCGACTCCAAGGAACTGACGGCTCTCCCTGAAACCCTCGAGAATCAAAATGTCCCACGTCCCAAATAAATATTCCCTGTGTGCATGGCTCCGGAATTCCTCATCGCTGCTTGAGGATTCCATCGAGACGGAATTCCGAACTGTGTTGACATTCCTAGCCCAAAGGATCGGAGTGTGCTGACGTCCTACGTCGCGACGTTGAGGTGCTGGCCGAGGCAGACTCTCGAAGTGCCACGCCAAGTGTATCCTATTGCGTGATTTCAGGAGTCGGCTGCCTGTGGCTGCGCGAATTTGCGGATCACTATCGTTCCGACTTCGGGAGGAAAATCTGAATCCTATCCAGGCGGTGAATTCCCTTTTTCGTGAGAACTATTCGAACGAACGGTGATATTTCCGCAAGGGAAGCTTCAGGTACATCGTGTTCGTTGCTACAAACCGTGGATATACATACATTAGACACTGTTCCGGACTCGATCACACCGAGCGAGCAGAGACCCTTCGGAGAACATCGGCTCTCGAGAAATACCGATCGAAGGTGACATGTCCGATGTGGCAACGTCCCACGACGGACTCAGATATCGATATTTGGTGATTCCCTCGTCGCTCACTCTCAGATATATGCGAAAGCCTACATCACTGCCCGCAGCTTTTCTGGAATCGGAAAACCGCGACGACATCCTCTAGGTAGATCCTGACAGCGACATTTCAGTTCCTTCGATCTTGGGATGTCTCTATGAGATAAGACATCAGAACCCCCCTGTTTTGATCATCGAGTACAATTCCGAATATGAGCCATGAATGTGGAATGATTCTAACAGGAGAAGATTCCGAGACTAGGCGTCGACGAAAGGGCGGCCAGAGGTTATCAGGGCAAACGTCATTTCGTTCAAAATGAGCGAAAGTATCTAAATCCGGTGATGTTATATAACATGTCGGCGGATTCCGAGCTCAGCCGAAAGTATTTTCAGAGGTTCGAGCGAAGAAATGTCCTTCGTTCAGCGTTGGAGCTCATCAAGTTCCTTATTTAGACAGTAGCCGATGTTCTCGGAAGACAGCTATTCGATAACAACACGGGTCCGAACAAAGATCTTAACGATGTTCCATCTTAGGTGACCTTCTCGATTCGAATCAAGAGCGTTCCGTGTCTCTTGGAGGAAAAGCTATGACGAATCGAATGGAGCTGATTGTGAGATTTGCTGAACTTCTGCCGTCGGAACGAAGGATTCGGATAGCACAACAGTCAAGAAGTTACGAGACGAGCTTTCGGTCGAAAAAGGATGCTGCGTTCAAAAGTCAGACGAATGGTGCGTGTTGCTCTCAGCAGACAGTTCGCTCGGGGGTCAAAGTTGAGAGACAATCTCACTGATTTCTAGAGTTTTGAGTAATTTGGATTCTCAGAAACCTCCCTTTTACTTTTTTTCGGAACCCAATCAGACACTCCGAGAGTGATCGGCAGTGAATTTTTGATGCTGAACATCCAGCGTCTAGTGGTGATTTCCAGACTTATTAACGAGCACAGACAGTGGTTGAAAATTCCTCCTCCAGAGAAGTGAAAGTAGTTGTAGCAGAGCAACCGAGCCGGAATTAGCTTTTTCTTGAAACTCTGCTCCAAGCGCGTTGCTTCCCAATTACCGAAGAACAGATATCTAAGAAGAAATATTTGCTTAAGAGCAAACCAATTATCTGTTCACTTCAAGCTACCGCCCGAGCGAAGAAATCGATAGAAAAGCTCTAGCGGCACGAAATGGAGCCGAGATGGAACCTCGAAGAAACCGAACCTGAGGCCAGAAACAATGCGACGCCAAAACATATTTCCGCTATGAAAGCTGTTCAAGACCGTTTCTTATACCGACTGCGTAAACGGTGCGTAGTTGATAGGGACACTGTTGCAATTCCTGATCTTGTTACCTTGTACGACAAATGTGATCTTACAGCCATATATGCCCTTAAACGAGCTGGTCTCCTTAGTGACCTGTTTCTAGTCGAGAAAAACAACCTAAGAAGTGCAATTTCTGTTAAGGCTCCTGGCGTCGCCCGGATAGATTCTGTGAATAAGTCCTTCACGTGGAGGATTGCCCATGATACGTCTAGCGGTCGTATATCGCCACTGATATTTGTTTAACCCATACCCCCCTTTTATCCAATAAAAGAGACACTGAAAAAAAAACAATAAGGATGAAATGCTCGGAAGAAACTGAACATCGAGATGTGGAAAGTGAGTGCTGAATCGATGTCTTCGCGTACTGCTAACTTAAGTAAGACAGAAAGCTGCTTGACTAGCTTCTATTTACCATCACAATCGATCCAATGGAAGCACCACCTGGCGCTTCCGTTCTCGCCAACAAAAGACGAATTGAGTGCGCGGTTTCCAGACAAAGAGGTTATACTGCCCTGCCAACTCGGCCGAACGAGGCTTTCGCTTGCATGCCCAACGTCGGGAAGAGGGAGAATAGTTATCGAGGATCTCAAAAAATCTTGGTTTAAGCCCACCGACGTGGGAGATGGGAGCCAGAGAAAAGCTTAATGACAGCTGTGTTGAGATGTTGAAAGGTAGCGGCGCATCGCGTTCAAATCTCCCGAACGGGTTATTCGGCTGATGAGTATTCGCGAACAAAAAAAAGCGAAATTGCCGGGATCATACGCATGAGGAGATCATGCAAGGCGCGGCTGGCTCCTCGTCGCGCCACGTGTTTTCCACTATCACTTCTACTCTCGTTGTATGCGGACTTATCGCAAATTATGATGACGACGGCTCTATGAAATGCCATAAAAAATAACTAATAGGTTTCGCCCCCGCCTTCGTTACCTCTCCGAACGCCGCTGTCTCGCAATCATGAGAGTCGTCGGAGAACTTTTTGACGTTGAGCTTTATGAATTGAGTCCACGGAATATTCTGTTTATTCCCAACGTTTGATTAATTATCGCTCTGGATGCTTTCACGACGAAATCATCGACTTCCCAAGAAGCGATTCGTCAACGAGGATCTCTCTCGATGCGAGTTGCGCAACTCCGATTGGGTTCCTCGACCAAGCTTCCCGATGAAGAACTTCCCGGATCGATCCCACGACTTTCCTATTCGACGAAAATCTGGTTTGTTCCCGTCGTGAAAAAGTCGTAACCCTATCGATCTGGAAACTTCTCCAGCGGAAAACTTGGATTGGGATGAGAAACTTCTGCCATCTGAAGAGGTCCCGAGCTCGGCTCCCTCAGGAAGTTGAGTGTGGTTTTGCAAGAAAGCCAACATCAAGGCAGCTAAGGAGTGAAATTCTTGATATCGCTTACTTGATTACCGTTACTCCTGCGCTAATGCTTGCGAATTGGCCCGATTCTTCGCAAATTGGAAATTCGCGTGTACTCGGAGTTCGGGGTCGTGAAAGAGAAAGCAGTCCTTTTGAGGCGCTCCAAAAATCCCAACTCGCAACCGATTCCCGAAAATAAGGAATAGAAAGATGTCTTTCCTCGAGAGATGTACTTAAAAAGAAAGGATCGACCAAGCTGGAGCATTTCTAGCTGACTTATGCGAGAAATGGGACCATCAAGCAACCACATTTTTGGAAAAAATAGCTTGTAAACGAGCAGTGAACAAACTGCGGCCAGGTGTCGCAAACAACCGTTACTTAGGAGCCGATACTTGGGGCTGTAGATTTTCCGCGGAAAACACGATTTTCGCCGACTTCGACCGATCTCCGCGATTCCGGAGGTTCTCATCATTCATGGATTTGAATACATTTTGCGGCGAAAGAATCCTTGATTTCCGAGGTTTTGTGCTTTGCGAAGGAAAACCGAAGGAAGGAGTCGGTCATCCTGGCGCTTTTGCAAAAATCGTTGACAGAAATCATCGTTAGATGTGCGTCGCCCGGGCGATGCGTTCAGGATGAACGGGTCTGATAATGAGTGGAAAGTCGTGGAAATCGCGAGAAACGCGATTTTTCCTTCATTTTGCGACTTTCCGCGATTTCTCGATTTTAGACCGCGACCGGGCCGCGTCTACGGCGTTTTTTTTCCCGCGAAAAATCTATAGCCCGACCGATACCCAATTCTAGAAACCGATTCTGCAACCCACATTCCACCGCGTCAAAACCAACGCTTGCATTTTCGTTCGCAGTAGCATTTTCGTTCAAGGAACCGACAGTTCCTGTATGATAAATGATATCAAACGATTAGTCAGCGAGCGAGCTAAATATGTCCTCTACTTACCTCGGCCGTTGTCACGACAGCTCTCTCTTGGGAACTATCATCAAAAACACGCTCAGCATAGACTCAGTCCTTCACTTGATACTAGAGAACGCAGAGCTCGAAGGTTTGTTCAAGTTTGACGCAGAAGCGTCTAGGCAAAAAGCCGCCCGGAGCGGAACTTGAAATTTTTCGAAAATGCCGCCCACGGACCGTGGCCAGCCTGAAGTGACAACCAAAAAGAAGGAAAAAGGCACAAAATAACAAAAATGTTAACAAACAGTTCCATCCGTTCAGTGGCGTATTTGGGTGGGGGCGATCCGCCCCGGGCGGCTTTTCCGAGGGGCGGCATTTCTGTTTCTTTGAACCTTTTTTTGGTTGTCACTTCAAGCAGACCGAGGTTGGAGGGGGCGGCATTTTCGAGAAATTCCAAGTTCCGCCCCGGGCGGCACTTTGCCTAGATACGCCATTTGTTCCTTCCAATCCACGTTAAAGAATTCCCCGGAGAGTTCTTCCCGATGGTTTAATCGTCTATTCAAGGCTCTTGTACAATATTTGATAGCGAACGTGCTAGAGCCTAGCAACGGAGGCTGCCACGCTTCAGACGTTGTCCATGGATCGTAAACCACGATGATTATGATGATCAGAGGAAGCTTCTTAACTATTCTCTTGTCATTGTGGGCCCTTCGATGTATGAGGTTCTGTTGTGCGGAGAGCCCAGCGGAAACTTCTGGTTCTTTCCCTTGAATCGCGTGGGTGGTTGCCAACATAAGGTTTCTCAATAAGACCCGGAATATCCTCACATCTCTAGGAGACTCCGTCAGGAGCTCTATGTCGGACCTTTGGCATGCAGACAGCTGGCGAGAAATAAAATGAATTCGCTCTCTCCTCCTCTCTCTCGACGAGCTTCCCCGCCCCTCTCTACTCCATTTCTATTTCGGAAGATCGTCTGAACGAGATCATTACTCGAGGAAATATCGGATGTAGGCTCTACTTTCCGAGAAGAATACTCCAGCTCGATTGGTGCACTCAGTGTTAAGCGCAGACGTATTGACAAACGGATGAGCAAACCAGATCGGAAAAACATTATTATAATGGCCATTCTCCCGATGGGGCCAGCTGCGGTGCAGAGAGGAAGAGAGTAGAAAACACAATAGACCAAGCGAGTCCAACGGAAACATGTTGGCGGGTCCTTTGAAAACGAGATATGTAATCGGTAGTCGGTCCCAGTGTTCGGTTTTTGTTACGATTAGGCTCTTCGCAGGCGTCCCGTGCTCAGATTGACGCGCCGAGTTTAAAAAGTTCCAAAAGTCGAGGTAAAGTGAAACTGAGCGGCGATTCGATTCTGGGGATTTCCGAAATGAATGTTGTGCTCTTGAACAGAACAGACCCTCTAGCTGCGTCCTCACGGCCAGGAGAAGCAAACGATTGAAAAATGTGTGTTGTGTGCCTTCTTTTCCAGTCGTCTAATGTTTCATTTTAATTCTTATAGCGTAAACAACGAGCGGCGTTCCCACGACCTTCCAAAAGATGTTGTTGAGAGATGACTCCGAGTTAACATCACATGAATGAGGCTTTCCTCCAGCGCGTCTTGAGCTGCCCAATCGGAGTCGTTGCCCAGATCTGTCAGCCTTCAGACAAGGGAATGATGCGCATTCTCATCTCGTCATTCTCGTGCTTCGGTTTCCTCATAGTCGCACTTTTGCAATCGATGTCTTCGCTCGTCGTCGTCTCTTTATGACCACTTTCCGCAGCGTCTCTTTCAATTTTCCTAACACCAGATAATATCTTCTCTCAACGCGTCGGCGCGTCAGCGATGATGGGAAACCTCATGCGCCAAATCGCTTCGAGGATTCAACACTTACCGTTTTCGATCCTCACTCCCTACTTTATACAAAACAAACATTTCTGTTGCTTAATGTTAACCGTTTTGATTGGAGCTCAACTGCTTCTCGCCTTTTCGTAGTAAATCCGCACTGAGTCTGATCCAGTTTCTTTTTTTCGCGACCACCTCCGCTGAAACTCGATGCGTCACACATCCGAAACAATGATCGATACATTGGAAACCGATCAAGCGGTGGACTGATGAAAGACTGAGCGAATCATTCTTTAGCAGACTATGCACACCTAGGGCCGACATGATCGTTTTATTATTTCTAGACATTCGGCAGCAGGATGTGACCGATTGCTTTGAATCAGTATCCTACATCAGCGCCGCTTTTTATATCATTCATTTCATTTCACACATGGATGGAAACTATCTCCGAGTTGCCTCCCTCGCCGAAACGCGACTGAAGTCAGCCGTAAATGTTGTACATAGTTCGTAGGACTTTCCAATCAGAGCTCTCAACACCTCAAGGTGTCCAATTGAAGTCTCGAGGCAAAGGAAAACACAATAATCGAGGCCAAAAAGCCCGAGAATGCTTACATCAAAGTGCAACAAACGACTGAGGGATTTGCGACCGGAATCGACCGATACTATAAATCTCGGGACAACAAAAACTACGTGCAGAACAGAAAAGCACAGCTCCCCGGGATCTCTGTGAATAAAAACCGTGATTTGAGCTTTATGTAGAGCTCTTTCACTTGTTTTTATATGAATGTCGATTTTTATGTTTCATACTGCGTCTAACCGGGGCGACGTGTGATTCTCCGTCGTCATAGCTAACCTCAAAGCGAGACCTTCACTGAGTGAGTGTTTACCGACCGACCAGTTCAGAGAACGCTGATTTGAACGTCCTACAATTTCCATGATAACACCGCAGTAAACATTTCTTCCGAGCGCGGAATGAGAGCAATCAACTGCGTGACCGAGAATATGAAAACTCGACTCCCCCGGGAAACAGAAACTGCGGCTCAAACATCTTTTAAACCTAAGAAATTTCGCCCCGCTTGATTAAGATTCTTCTAACTCTGTTTCGTGATGATCTCGACTATGGCCATACCAACGGGCTTGCTCAAAGAAGAAACACTAAGATTCACCGCATAAAACGAATTCGCACAGCATACACCGGAGGTTTACTCCCTTCCATACGACCTCCCCTGCCGCTATACATTAAAGCGTTCATCGTCCTCTGGATAAGACGAACATTCGGGAGATCTCATGAATCTCATGAAGGTCAAAGCGAATTTATTACAATGTCCCGGGAATTCGGAGTGTGGCAGTAATCAGAGCTCCCTGATTATCCATTCTTGCTTGCAGTGAGTCTTGTCATATCCCATTTTCGCAATAATTTATTTCCATCACAATGTTTCAGCCGCTGCACAAACGTTGTCCGTGTTTGCGATACTCCTCGCCCGGCTCAGAATACTCTCGGCGGAACGCGTTTGCATTCCGCCTCTTTCATTGTGTTGACTTGCATCGACGCAGTCTTGAATCAAAGTACACGCTGAACATCATTTTGCCAGCTTCGCGAATGAACGCAGAACGTGACGCGAATTCAAGCATTTTCGTCATGGCTCTTCGTTGCGCTCAAAACTGCCACAACTATGCTACATGGGAGTTTGCGCGAGAATTTTCCATGAGACTTCGAATCTTCCAGTTTTCCAACGCGCTTCAGTGACAAGAATCTGAATGACGGTTTTCGTCCACACGATTCACCTCAAGAATCGCTCGGCGGAAAATTTTGTCCCGAAATCATCAGATGTTGACGGAACTGAGGTTCAAAGCTCTCGGCTAACGATGATCAATCAAAGGCGTGCAGGCCTCCATCCTCCTCCGAAGTCTGTCGCATAGAGGTCAGAACACACATAAAATGTAAGCCGTGGCCCGAATCTCCTAATTATCATACAATCTATCGCGACGCAGCATCTGCATTCTCTTCGCTCTAGGTTTCAGAGCGGTCCAATCATGCTCTCATCGGATTTTCTGCTGACTCTCTAATCTAGGAGTCTGTTCTGCAAGGAGAGTTGTTTTCCTCCGATGCTCCACCATTCGATTCCGAAGTAGTTCCTTGGGAACAGGCAGCCGTTTGTCAAAGTTTCGAGACTGTCCGTTTGGCCGGGTGCAATCAAACGTTCAGGCGTTCTCGGATCTCGGTATCGGATAACTCGCGCCAAGGTTGAGTGAAAGCTCTGCGACTGTCTTTCTCACGCAGCCGGTGATTTTCTCCGCTGAAAGCTGGAAGTTTCACTCAATCAGTCAGACTCCCGTCTCAATCTCTTCGTGAGGCTTCTGCTCAGCGTCGAAAGACTGAACTTCCGAGCCGCCACTCTGAGACCGCGGTTCAAAATTGGCCCTTATTTGTCCCCCTAGCAGCGGAGATCGATGAGGATCGGCGGCCGGCGCCGGAATTTCGGAGTCGATTGCGCGATTTCCTCTGCGGTCTCTCTGTTGAATTGCCATCAAACGATTTCAGACAAAACTCGGATCGCATCTTACAGTTTTCGACAGATGGTTTGGTGGAGCACTTGTTACTCTTTCGTCGTGCTCTTCGGTTCTCGTTCCTGCCGGATTCCTGTGAGCCGCCGACAGTGTTCGAAGGGCGGAAGTCTCACAATTGGGAAATCGAAGAAGTGTAAATTATAAAAATGCAGGAATGTCACCGAAAACGAAGTGACAAGCACGAGAACTCTGCCCCCGAGAAGATCCGCTCAATTACTCGACAGAATGTTGCCAAGCTCACCAATCTGAGGTCAAGAGAAATATCCGCGATGTCAGCTTACCTGGGTGAAGAGAGAGAAACAAAAAGATGAAATATTTGGTGTTCCTCCAAATTTCAGAGCAGTTATCTTGCGTTGGGACTTTTTTCCCTCATTAGCAGATCCGTAGATGACTTCAAAAGCGAGAAACATATGCGAACAGTCAGAGAGAACCGACAAGGCTGTCGTCCGGCTCGTGCCTCGTGTCTCGTGTCTCTCGAACTCTGGAAAACATGATGTTATCTGGAATATTCGACAGGTTGCTTAAGATAGAGTCGGTGTTCAAGCCACGAGCGGGAAGTAAACGATACGGTCTTCGATTCTGCTCTCACCGCTCCAACTAATCAAGGCCGCTGACTTGATTCTGCGAATCGTATCTTCTTGTGCAGCCACGTGGAAATCCTCTAGCCACGTGTTCCCTATTATCGATAACACATGTTTTCAGAAAACACTCATTCAGACAAATTGATACAGGTATTAGTCTTTTCCAGAGGTTCGCGATAAGCATTCACGCGTTTGCTCGAGATTCTAGAGCCTATGCTACTTATTCGAGAATTCGCACAACTTCCTGGACAGAAGCTCACCGTTTCAGTTACCGAACGGGGCATTGAGGTTTGTTCCACGAAGTTTCAATGAGCTAATTAGAATCTAAGACCGAGGCCCGGTATCGAGAACGTTGTAAACTCAGTCGCCGTTTGGAGCAGCAATCGAAGTCATTGTTACCGACCGCAGAACAAAACACTCCGACTCACATTGTAAAAACGTTTAATTAGGCGCTGCGTTCCTTAGTGATTGAACTCAAAGAGCTCATTTGACTCGACGTCTGTTTTCGGCTTCCGCTGCTCGAATCGGTTGCAAGAGAAGCGGCTGGAACGTCGCTCCCGAAGGAATGTCTGCCTGAGGAACATTCTTGTCCGCGACGGATGCTCCACCGCGCAGAAGTAGAATCCTCATCGATGATGAAACCTTATGATTAGAACATGAGGCAAATTATGATTAATCCATCAGCCCCCACAAGACGGACCAACTTTCGATTTCCAGCACGCAGACCGCGTCAGAGACGCGCCTCACTGCACGGGTTCTAGACACAAACAAAAAAAAAGTAATTACAGCCGCGCATGCACTCGACCGACTGCACGTAATACGACTTCGTATTCTTTTGATGGGCTCGACGTTCATTTCTCTATGAAAGTGCTGACGTTGATCCTTTGAGAATACACATCAGGAGAAAACCCTTCTCTAACTGAGTCATACCATTGAAATATGTTCTCTTGCTCTTCCAAAGCCGTCGTCCTTCGGATATCACTGAATGCGTCGCGACTTTCTCGCGACAGAGGCCTTTTTTCCATTTGGATCGAAAGGGAAATGACTCGAGCGCGGAAGAAATAACGCGTAACGTAAGAGGGGGACGTGAATTGAGAGTCTGAATCGAAAGCCCGATTCTCTAACTTCCACATATGTATGTATGTATGTATGAAAGAGTGTACTCTTTCTCAGAGCAAATATGTAGCAAATGTATCAACGAGTCGATCTGTTGTCCGACGGGATGCGCCACAGGTCGCTGAAATATAGAATTTCCATGTTTTCCAGTTGTCGCAGCCGCTTTTTTGTAAACTCCTTCTTGTGAGCTCGATGATGTGATGGAAAACAGAGTTTTGCACGTGCTCCCATTCAGGCTTGTCATGTCAATACATTTCTACAAAATGAATGAGATGGCCTCTCTTACGCCGTTCAGATACTCACGCACAATAATTTTGCCACAGGAGCTCCGTGGGTTTGGATCGCCTTCATGAGTGTTTCTCGTAGTTGAAAAAGAATGAGAACCATCGCTGAAAGATATGTATCCGATCGCCATGATTGAGGATTGAGACGATTCCGCTCGGAAATACGGGAATTTCCAACTGATGAATCATCCATTAATCATCCAATTTTATTCTGCAACTTACGATGAGTTTGGAAACGTGTCACCGGTCCGGTGACCTGTTGTTCTCAGTGTAGGTTTGACCCTGATCGGCAGAGGGTTTAAACCGCAGTTTAGCGAACTTCATCGAAACAAGACCAATCAACGGACGTCTGTGGTCTTGCTGCCTCAGTAAACTAGTTCCTCAATCGACAGAGAATCGTAAATCTCTCCACTCGTTTCGCTTGTTGCCCCATCGCCTCCGATTCCCCAATCGTCCGGATGAGAACAAACCCCACAGCCCGCGCAGAGCGAACAAACCGATTCCCTTCAGTCCAGGTAGCGCACCCTTTCTTCCAATGAAATGTCTTCTGCGCAGGCTGTTGAAGTTTCGCATGCCCCGATCCACGCCGTCTTTCAGTTGTTTTATTTTATATGTCACTTAATTGACAGTCTTTGTCAACAGAGAAAAAAAGGAAAGGCTTCTAGAGGCCGGAAACCGGGGGCTGTTCCGAATCTGTCGTTTTGGAAATGTTTCTGGGTGCGGCGATCCCCCCATCCCCAAACACTCCCATAAATTTTTCTTCCCATGTTAATTCCCTATACCAGTGAGTCCGGAGTATCAAATAGCCCCCCCCCCCCCCATAACATAGAGTCGCCCCCCCATCGCCCATTCCTGGACACGCCATTGATCGAGCCTGAGACTTCATGGTTGCGACAGGAGGATAAACCTTCAGCCAAGGTTTATTCTCGCCTCCATCGATGCCATCAATCCTCAATGATTTCTCGACTATTCGATAAGAGGAAATGACTCAATGAAGTCATCGCAGGTGCCTGATAAGAATGGTCCGTGGTCACAGATCTCTTGCTTCAGGCGTCCATTTCCCAAACTGTCCTGTCTTTTATGCAGGAAATCAGAGACTACATTAACGGTTGATACGAGGTCACTGAGGTCGTCGGAGAGAAGCAAAGAGAACGCATCAGGCAGACGTCAAATAGACTGCGGAGTCGCTCCCAAGAGAACCAACTCCTAGCGGAGGAGCTTGATATGACTTGATCGAAACGTCCTTACGAGCTATTCCTCTTCCTGAAGATATTTCTGTCTTCGTGTCATCCTACTGATTGAATTCCCCGTTGCGCGAACCGACGTTTCCTTCCCGAAGGATTCTGTGCCTTTTCCTCGTTTGAGATGCTCGTCGCCACAGGGAACTTCTCTGCGACCGGGGTCGACGCGATGTTTACAACAAGACTCTGCGGTTTTGAAGCAGACTTGGCTTCTTCGAGTGAGAAAGGCGGATAGAGCGTGTGTCAACCGATTTTGCAATATCCGCAGGCAAGAGGGCCCTTCTTGACTTTCGTCAAGTCTCGTCCTGCCAGAAGTCCGATGGGAGCTCTTCGAAACGTATCATTAGTTCTCTTCCTCGAGATGTTTCCCTTTCCAATAACCAAACAAAAAATCTCCGCTTTGGTTTCCACTTAGAGCAAAACCCATGACTTCGATACTGAGCCATTCCCTCTATCGCGACAAGCCGTGTACTGAGAGAGTTGAAGAGAACTCGAACCGAGCGAGAACAATTACAATTTGCGACAGAAAGGAATGGACGTTGAGCGAGGACTTCAAAGCTGGAAGGAAGAGCAGCGCTTTCCCGTCCCATGTTTGGGCCTTCTTCCTGCCTTTCTGCGGACTCCTCTTCCAGAGTGGAAACGGAATCGGAGAACTCTATCGACTTTATTCAGAATGAACTCGACGAGTTACGATCCGGAAGTCCTCGATGTCCGCCGAGACAGACCGATGGCCTCGAGAGAAACGAAGTGTCCAGGGCTTCCCAATGAGCTACTCATTTCTGTCCTCGCTGACAAACAACTGTTTCGTATCATTCTTCGAAAGATTCGCCGTAAAGAGCTCCGCTAGCATCGTGACTCACCATTCCATCGATGTTAACTAGTGGAGATCCAATTGGAAGTGAACAAAGAACAAAGCACTTTGAGGTATTCAAGTTAATCGAAAAGTGTAGAAACACCAACTTTCAGAGGTTTCTCGAATTTCCGAGCGGACAGTATATCACGCCTGTTTGCTCTTCACGGATTCGTATCCTTTTTGTCTCTGCTCATGTTGTCGGCTCGAAACAAAGAGTCAGTTTAGCAGGTATTTAGAACGAGAGTTCCCATGTTTGATGATAGATATTATCTCTTCCAGAAGACGAAATTTCAAAGTCAAACGAGTCTCTTGGGTTCATCCACAGCTGCCGGTGGCACATATCGCGGGCGATCTGCAGTCCGCTCTCAGTTCTCTAAACCCACGATCTCTGATTGTAACGAACACCTCGCTTTCGCCTACGAGGGTGACGTCACTGAATCTGTCGGAAACAGATGCGGGATCCTGACCCGAAGTATAGCGACACGAAAGACAGCGAGAATCCGAGCTCCCTCCGGTTGACGGTGTCAACCTTTATGAATCCCGTCAACCCGAGGACAAGCTGGACTTCCGGACGATACGATTTGTTGGACTCGTGGCTCCCCTGGAACGTCTGCGACGATTTCGATCCAAATTGATAACGCTTGTGATTCAGAAGAAGCGTTTCCAGAAAACTGGTTTCCCGAAAACCAATAAATCCAAAGAGGCTGAGAGAATGCGACTCGGAACACGCGAAAATGCTGTCAACGATTGGAATTTCCTCGGTTTCCGGACGGAAATACTTTCTTTCTCCGACCTGCGCGTGGATTGCTTTGTTACGATTCCGGGTCCTGTGAACAAACTTCGATCCTCGGTCTTTGAGAGCTCATTTCATTCGGGTTCGGATTCCTTGTCATCTTCTGCCTTTCAATGTTGTTGTGCTCCCACTGGAAGTTTATTCTCGACCGGATTGGGAGATTTCCCGCTCATTGTGAACCTTCCATCTCTGCATTTTGCGACTGAACCTCTGAGGAAGGACTCTGAGTAAACAGCATTCCAGAATGTGAAATTCAACTAGGCTTCGATGAATCTGTTTTCTTCGTGTCGATCCCAAAATACGCAGAAGAACGCCCACCTGCCGCTCGCATTCATATCCAAATTGAGTGAGTCATTGAAATGCCACAGTTTTCAAGAGCCGAAGAGTTTCCGGAGCTACCTGCTTGTAAAGATTCGGACTGCTGGACGTGGCAGCATCGTCTCCGAAAGCCGTACTTCGGTTTGTCGATGATACGAGAGCGGACGAGCGAAGAGAAGCAAATTTTTTGTCGCATTCATTACAAAGCCAGAGCTTCTGGCTCGTAAGGTTGCGCAGGTGCAGCGCGAGATTGCTTTTTTGCGGAATGCCGTTGAGCATTCGGAGGGAAAGTTCGAGCCTCTCCGCTCACGAATGAGATGACACAACTTGCCGGCTCAGAGAGAATGACGGATTTGTTGCAGGGATACAACGCAGGGAAAAACTGTTCACTTCATCGTGTCGAAACGAGCGTACAGCCAGCCAACGAAATTCTGGCTTGGGAAGATGTGCTGGAGGACTGTGGAATCTGGAATAAAGACCACCCGTTGAATGGGATCACCGGAGCTGTAGGATCGCACTGACCAGGCAACGATTTGTCCAGTCATAGAGTCAAATGTAGAACTTCTCAGAATGGAAGAAACAGCTGTTTCAATCCTCGGAACTCAAATGATCTCATTTCGGAGTTCACAGAGATCACTGAAAGCGAATTTCTGGAAGAGCCTCTCGTTTCCCGGAGGCTGATGACGTCATTTTTGTCATTGGTGCGTGTCCAATGGAAAGGAGTCTGAGCTGGGGAAACGCTGCGCGACACTTTCTCTCTGAGGATTTGCGGAACGCCTCCTTTCCATGAAAACAGAAAAGAAAAAAACATTCAATTTTCTAGGTTATGCAGTTGTGCGCCAGTTTGTTGCTTCGTTTCGAATCGAGTGGAGACTTCACTGTCGTGCCCATCCCTTGCGCGCGCCTCGTACGCAGTTACCCCATAATCGCTTTGAGTGATCGACTGACTTCGCGGTTTCTGTTTCAGAAACTTCCGCAGACTCGCCCTTCGGCAGAGACGAGAGCTTCTTTCCGTTAAGGAAAAGAGAGAATGGGAGTGGTGCTCGCTCGCTCGTTCGCTTACTTAGGCAAAAGTAATAAATTTTCTTTGTGTACGAAGGGCAAACGATCCTCGGTGATACTAAGTGCCTTGAAAGCGTGTCGACGACCAAAGGATACGCATACAACGGTTAAAGAGTCGGCGCGAGAAGGAAAAAAGAGTGAATGTACGGTAGGCCTTCGACGAATTTCGCATGTGTCACGTTTTTACGACATTGACGGCGTCTCGACTCGGATGGGCATCGAGGACCCGGGTAAATATGCCAAGTACTTGCCCTGCAAGTCCTGTAGCTGCTCGAAACGTATCCTTAAAGAATTTATCTGACGCGTAATTAATCACACCGAAACAGTTACAGGATTATCTCCTCTGGTTGCTCGCCCGCAGAGTCTTCTCTTTTATTCAGTTCAAATGTGTGAACGACTGTCACCGCAAACTAGTCAAGAAGATAAAAAGCAGAAATCTCTTGGAAGAAACTCGAACTGCGCCGACTACGCGGCTCGTCGCGTCGATCTCATTCAGATAAAAGTATGACGAGTGCCCTGTCTCGGATGGATTGTGATACAGTGATGGACGAGTGAGAACAAAAATGACAAAGCAGAGAAAAACAAACTCGAATATCTAGGTCTTGAGCGATCAAGCCTGAAGTTTCTTCAGCGCACTCGAGAGAAGCGACATCTCGACACCCAGATCGTTGGCCAGAACTTGGAGTTGATGAACGCTGTCGAGAACTTCGATCTGTTGGGTGTACGCATTGTAGTGAACATCGAAGGGTCTGGGTATGGACAACGCGTACTCTCGCATCTTCTGCTGCGCTTGTTGGAAGCTTTCAGCGACGAAGTACACCGGTTGGTACTGGGTGATCGGGTACTTCTGGATGCCGGTCGCCGCCGGATCGAAAGGTCGCACCTCGGGCTTCTCACTCAGACTGTAGTCAAGTTCACCGAACGAGGAGAGGAGACCGGCACCGTAGGCTTTCAATTCGCCGTCCTGACGACACAAACCGAACTCAACGGTGAACCAATAGCAGGTGGCGAGTTTCTCGATGTACTCATCTGGGGCTCCCAGGGACGCGAGACCGATTTCTTGGGATAATCGCGCGAAATCCGGATCCGCGAACAAGGGTGCATGTCCAAGTAGTTCGTGGCAAACGTCGGGTTCCGGAGTGTAGAACGGTGTTGTGTGATGTCGGATGTACTGCGTCGAGTGGAAAACCCGGAAAGCCAAACCAGCGAGGAAATCTCGTGACGACAGGAGTCCGGCGACAGGACGCAACGTGAAACCCGTCGCTCGTTTCAAGAATTTCGAAATGTCCTCCAGTTGCGGGATGTTGTCCTCTCGGTAGCCGCAGTGCTCGACCATCAGGGGCATGATGTGGTTGTGTTCTCTGCACGCGTGCGTCGGATACTTCTTCGTCAGCTCCCGGTAGACTGTCCCCCAGGTTTCGATCTCTTTCTCGTTGTAGGCGACTCTGGGTATCTCCTGACCGTGTTTGTAGTTGAACGCGATGTCGGCGACTTCCTTCCTTCGCGCTCGTTATCATTCGTCGGTGAAACCAGGGTGGTCGGCGCTCAATTCACTTCCGTAGGATAAAATGTGATTCGCAAACAGATCGAGATCCTCGATCCTCCTGGGAAACCACGGGACCTCTTCAGAGAGCTGTTTGGAAATCTTCTCGCGAGTGCAGAGCGTGACGTGCTCAGCCTTTTCCTTGATCTTCTCAAGGCAGGCTCGGAGGTCGCCGCTGCTCGCGCTGTCGAAATTCACGATGAACTCGTAGGCGTCCTTGATTTTCTGAGAACTTCTGGATTCGATGTGCTGGAGATTGATGTTGTTGTCGGTGAAGATCTGGAGTGTTTTGGCTAGCTGTCCGACGCCTTCCTTAATGGTGAACACGATAGAGTTGTTCGCTTGCGACGTCCGGCGTTCCTTGATGTAGCCCTTCGAGACTCGCTCCGGAATCGGATCCCCATTCGTGTGGCTTCCATTTGTCACTTTTGGAAGCCCGTTCGAAGTTTCTTTCATGACTGCGGCCGGCATGATTCCACCTCAGCGCTCCCGAACAACAATGAGCGCGTGCAGGGGCGCAAGTGCTTTTTTTTGACGCGAGAATTCCCTTTCCAGACGATCATTATCAAAGTCACCACTGATGTCTCCACGTAGCGAGGAACTTGATAACGGAGGAAGATCTTCTCTTTGGAAGATGAATATCACCTTGATTCTGTTCGCGGCTAATCGGTGTCAGCTGTTGAATCAGTGTACCACGGTGAGGCACCCAAACAGCCGTACACATCGTGACTTTGGCGCTTTACCAAACATACGTCACAACATGGGCTTTGCTATCGTCTGTATCTCCAGACTCTCTGGAACGAGGCCCTGCATAGAAGAAAACAGGGCTCTGGATGACGCAATCGACAGCGAAGTTTGTACTTTTTCAGATCCCAAATTGAGTTGAATCGGGTCGGGAACAGGTTCGACACGTGACATCAATCCTCGCGAACCTTCACGCTTCGAATGCGCGTAATTAGCTACAGAATATGAGGATAACAACGCATCGTAGATGAGCGTGGAGTAGTATTGTCAACGCAGTCACAACTGATAAGAAACTAGGCGCTTCGAAATGGAGAACCGGGATCCATCATTCCGTCGAGAGACAGAGGATACTCGTTGCCTCTAGACTCTCGATTGCTGCGTTTTCCGTGTTTGCCCCTCTAGACAGCAAGTGAATCCAGATGGGAGTCAACAACATGGTGAGATATTTCGATAGGATGTCGGAGAGTACCGGATCACACGCTTCGAATCTTAGAATAATTCAGAACTGGGCAAAGATGGTCAGCAACTTGGAACGACGGACAGTACGCAGAATTCCGGCGTTATGGTTGCCACTTACCTCAACTGATTCCTTTCCGTACACGACATACAGGGTGGTAAGTGAAATGATTTTTCGCGATCATGTCCCGACATGGAAATTTTTCAGGAAATCTCCTGAGTTACCTGAGCTGTGGATAGCGATGCTTCATATCTTGTGCTTTAAGAGAGAGTCGCCATGCACTTTCAAACTTCAACTTGTTAAAAACGTCTTCCGAAAATCTCTCTCTTCTCCCAAAGTCAAAATCCTCGAAATCGGCAACAAAAGCCGGAGCTGTCCGCGACTCCCCTGGACAAACTTCAGAGAACCTCGAGTACGCTCAACCTTCCATGTCCAAAGAACCTTCCACGAATACACAAAGTTCGTTATACAAAATGTTCGTTGCACAGAAGGCTCGTTATAAGCAAGGTTCCTTATACGCGAGGTCATTGTGTCTCGATTCAGGAAAGTCTCTCGATTACGCGAATTTAGCTTCCGTCTGTTCAAGGATGCGTCAATATTTGTTGTCGCTCACGAAGAGAAGAATCCTCCAATTTCGGCAACTACATTGGAAAGTGAATCGCGAACCCTTTTTTCCTCGAATGCAGTCTTTTCTAATAAAATCAAAATCATCCGAGAATCGACGAAAACACTTCCATTCACGAGGCATTTCGTTGAGGATTGAGGAACACAAATGACATCGACGCGAGAGACTAGGAGGGCCAATAAGAACAGTATGAGGTCTCCTCTTTCTCAACCTGGTCGGACTCGCAGAGATTCCCAAGGACGGAAAATACTTGCTGAGAACAACACCGCATCCTACAACAAATTGAGGATGAGAATTGGAAGCAGAACTCGAAAACTAACTCCCGAGATTCCCTCGATCGAGATGATTTTGAGTTGTCCACCAACAAAGATACGCCCTTTGACTTCGTTTATCGCAAAGCGTCCTCGTCGCAAATCCACGTTTCGTTTCCGCAAAGTTTTTCGATAAACAGGAAGAATGTTTTGTTGCGTTCTCTATAGAGTGTGATAATGGGTGAGAATCATAGACTCTCAAGTGAGCGCGGTTTACACTCGTCTGACTTATTCATCGGAGTCAGAGCTTGAGCGACAGAACCTCGGAGTTGTGAAATAGAAAATTGGCGACCGGGAGTCGAAACCCGACCATACACACATGTGTATTTCGTCCGCCAAAAGCATCGGCATTTTGCGACACTCGAGTTAGGGAGACACGATAAATATTAGACTCTGGCGCTGAAAGCAGAGTCTGACCACAAAGTGCAGTTCACAAAACTATTCATCATAGCGCGCACGCTCAGAGTTTTCAGGGAATCTGGAGCGAGGAGAACAACCGACAGAGATTCCTATTCACCTGGACACTGCCGTTTTCGAGGGTCCCACAGGTGCCATAATAAACATGGTGGTCATTGCAACCGTGGTTTGTGCGAACGAACGAGCACGCTCGGCCAACTCCCTCGACCATTTGTCAAGAGTTCCGTCAGGAGTTCCGGAGAAAGCGTAGTCAATGATACAAATTGGCGACCGTAATGGAAGCACTTCGGACTCGGATGGAGAAACTCTATGCGCGGGAAGCCTTCGATCTGGGCGAGAGAAATCTGTTTAATATTCCCCGACAGTGAATTTTCCCTCGCGGTGTTCTCGGACTCCCAACGTACAGGAGTCTTCTGTTTCCTTATCAGAGACTTTTCATTCTTTTCAATATCACGCAGAATTACCGAATCGAATTCTGCGTCAGTTCACACTCAAAAACGCTAAAAGCATGAATGTACCGAGAAGAGAGACCGGCTGAAACTTGATACATCAACGTTAACATCATCTCTTGGTGGATGATCTACGCACTCTCTTAAACTCTGCGTCCGAGATGGTACTAATCAGCTTTGCTTCGCTAATGGAACTAGTTGCCAAACAATCGGAATAGACAGGATAACCATCGAGGAACTGCTGGGCTGCTGCTTTGCGATCCTGAATGCTCCTTTTGTGTAAAACGATTAGCACAATGCGGTGGAACAGAGTTACGAAGTCGTCGCCACGAGGCTGGAAACTTGTTGCCCTTTCTGTGGAAGCGGATTTACGGACACGGTGCCCGAGCTCTGAATGAATCGCACCACGTGGTACCTCAAAGTTCTTTCAGTAGCCGACCGTTTCCCTTGAAAAGCTTGGGTCAAGATGGTCAAAGGTCAAGGACATCTTAACATAAACTCCAGAGTGCTTTCAAAAGCGACCTCTAAATAAGAGTAAAAATGAAAGGAGATCGGCTTCACCCGGTTTTCCGCCACATCGAACACCGTACATTTTGATTCAACTCCTGCTTAGAGTTCCGGAAAGACCGTCGTGACCCTCGGGGAGACTGCAAGTCATCTGAAAACACGAGCGCGCTCTCTCCTATCGAGAGCTGGAACAAATGTCGTTGTAATTACAGCAAGGAACGGCGCGTCATGAGCGTAGCGAAACCCCACGAGCATTCGTCGGCCGTGTTCGGAAGGGAAGAGAAGCCGTGAGACGAATTGAAGACCGTAGTGGAGGCACGTCGGACATCCATTCAATGATTTTCCTCTGGTTCCACACACTGAGAAACCCGCTTCCAATTAGAGAATCAATGGTTTCCCCGATCGTCACGGCGAAGGGCTCTTGCGTTTCCAAGAGTGCTTTCTCACGCTCTCGAGAGGATAATCCACTTCCAACCATCGATAAACTGTACGTTGCTTTCCTCGACGGACTCGGATCATGGCGAATCGGAAACGAGGCTTCGGTGGAAACGGATGGGACTGAGAATCTGGCATAGGACTCACGACCGTGGAAAGGGAACCGTGATTTTTCTGGTTCCTCGGCGCGACCTTGAGTAAGGATTCAGTCAGGACTCGGCCATCCTCCGCGACGATGAGTGCTCCATTCAGTCGGAGTTCAGAAACTTCCGTTTCTTCGTCAAAATGGCTCCTGACAAGAAAGTATTCGAAATATTTTCGATTGTTTCCCGTCAGATCGACTGCTCAATCAGCTCCAGGAACTGATTTCAATCGCTGCTTGAGTAAGCAAATCATGTCGGACCATAGACCGGCAAACTGAAGGAACCGAGCTCAGTTGAGCCAAGAAAGAGGACAGGCACTGGACGGAATGGTCGACGGAACATCGCAGCATCGCCCGTAAAACGAACATTGGTCATCCGCTCACATATCCAAATGACTCCCTGTGGTCTGCTGCGAGCCTCTCGTTCCGTATGGCCTGGGTAATGCCGTTCCCCGTACTTTACCAGACATCGATCAGTTGTGTAGCTGACAGCCAAGGAAGATGGCAACGTTCATCCCTCAAAACCCAATACTTTACTGCTTTGCACAATTGTCGTCAGACGATACACACACTTAAAGGCGCTTGGAAAGTTGTGATGGACGTGATGTGTTCCCCGGATCAGCTCTTCAAAGCAAAGGAGACGCTCATATCTTTTGAATCGCAAATTATTCACAGTTTTCCTCTGAGCCCGCGTCAGAAACAATCATGTTGAAAAGGACACTATTAGAGGAGACTAGGGATGTGGCCGATCTGCGCTCAAAACACTTCCGAAGATTCCATTCAATGAAAAGTTAGAGGGTTCTTTGAGCCCATGAAATTGAATTTGAGCGATATCTCGACTATGTCAGAGGTTCAAGTTGGCATTGCAGTTCACTCTGATGAAAAATAATCATTTTGAGCTCATTCTCAGAGGCATCCATCAACCACGTCCAAAACGAATCTCTAGCGCGTTTAGCAATGCCGTATATGCTTTGAATCAACAAAATACTCTCGTTCGCGTACTCGAAGTTTCAACAAAACTCGTTGTTGAGGTCGCTGACTAGGTTTTGAATGATCAGTATGCCGCCCGGCCGATCATCTTGCTTTATCCTGACTTGAGAGTTTGCTCCGGACCACGTGTCGAGAATGTTGATCCTTGGGTGGTTTCCAGGATGGCACGTCCTCCTCCCGTCACAGGCAATCGGGCCTGATTCGAAAGCCGAGACACTACTCATCGAAGTGAGAGTGGTGAGTCGGAGATGGCTGAGTCCGAGTTTTGTGCTAAAACCCTCCTCGAAACCTAGAATAACTTTTTAGAATTGAAGTAGTAAGCTGAAAGCAAACCAGTAGAGTATCCTTTCATTAGTGGAACAGGATGCAAGAGTTCGGACGGACCCGCCCTTCTTGGCACTCTCGATCCCTTTCTTATTCTGTAGCAAATGCTTTCGATTAGGCTGGAGAATCACTCTCATTGTTGACACGTTTCCTTTCCGGCCAGACTCTTGAATTGTCGTATTGTATTCGGTGCCCTGCAGTTTTCACTTCGCTTCAAGGTCTCTTGACGAGTTGTATTCCGCTAAAACTCTTTCATTTGAGGTCAGGAGTCGGAACATTCTTTGGCGTCTAGACTGTCTGGCAACAATTCGATCAAATGAAGTAAATGAATTTCTTTTCGTCCATCTGAAAAGGTGCTCGGAATCGCCTCTGCACTCATTCTCAACACAATCCACGTTGTTTGCAAGAGCTTCGCGGAAAACGCAGTTTGGGATTCGGAGGAAATTGTTGTCGAGGATTCCGGAAATTCCATTAGGTGACCGCGGAACCGTTTCCGGAATAAGTTTCGTTTACGAGTCGGGTCCTGCAGGATATGTCTTCGTGTTTGTGTGGATGACCTATCCGCCGTACGGAAAACGACAGAACACTCGATCGAGAACAAAGCTTTCGGTTCCAATCCTGTTCGTTCTCGTTTGATCTTTCGAGACTGTTGGAATCGGTTTGCGGGGTTTCAAACGTCCATTCTCCACGATCTCAGCGTGCGAAATGGTTCCGTGTGTCATGTGATGCTTGAGCATTCGCCGCTCAAGGTTTTGACTAGAACAGATTCTAGGTTTTCCGGTTCGTAATCTTCGAAAGAAACGATCCCTCGACTTGCGCGAGGACAACTCGTCAAGAAGAAACAGTGCCGCTGCCGAAGGTTTGTCCTGCAAAGCAATCTGTAATGTTCCGGCATCATCTTGCTCGCATTCGCGTTCTCACATATCAACTGCGCGGTGAAACGGAACGAATCGGATCCAAGACAAATGGAAGCAAACAGAGGGAACACGTTTTTCGAACCATACCCGCAGTCGTCTTTTCCCCCAAACAAATTATCGTCGAGTCTTCGAATCTCTCAAATACTCGGCTTCATAACGGGAAATTCAAACTGAGAATATCGAGTCGATCAACGAAGTGAACTCTGTCTGGAGACGAATTCCAAAGCGAAGATCTTTGTTGTTGCCAGATCAAATGATACTCAAGTTGCACGACCTCTTCGAACTGTTGTGATCTCATTCTGAAATCCAAATTATTCGCTCGCCCTCCACGTGCCGAGAGCACCGCTGCGAATCTCAAGCATTCGGAGCAAACAGCTGGAATGTCATGAACGAAGAAATTCTCTGAATCGGAATCTATTTGCAAATGAGAAACCTCGAGAGACACCTGCCTTCATTCTCATTCTTTCAGGCTTCGCGACTTCGCGATGGACCAGGGACGACTTCCCTTCCTCGATATTCCGCTGCAGCCTGGTAGAAGACGAAGTAGGTTGTTACCTGCCAAGCTGCTGACACCTTTCTCGGAATATAGCAGCACACAATAAAGGCAGAGCGGTGAAGATGAGAAACACTGCTTATCAACGCTCGTTTCGGATCACATCAATGAAGTCGCTATGTTGTATGTACATAAACTGGAGCATAGGCCTTGTGTAGTAAAGTACGTGGGAGGGCAGATTCGAAACATCTTTATTCTCGGAATGCCCTGAATTACTGATATGATGGCGGGGCGTGCCTCTCGATTCCAGGCAGCGATCTTCATCAGATCCAAGCGGCGAACTGGGATGTTGGCCTCGAGGTTTCTCTGAATTTCGGTTTTTCAGAATTAGGTGAAATTTCAATCAAAAATAAGACCTCGCCTCAAACGGTCTTTGTCGTCGGCGATGCCGAATTTCGCGATTGGTCAACACATGCAGACATTCAGATAAATATCTTCCGGGTGCCGAAGAACCTTCAACGCACTTATCCCTGTGCCCTCGAATAGACGAAAAACATGACGTCAAACGATTCTCCCGTGACCATGGCTCTATTTGAAGGACAGAATGAAGGAATGTCATCAGCTCTCCTCATTTAATGCAGACGCGGTGAAGCGAGCCTCAAGTTTGTGGCTGGTCTGACCTCTCTCCGTGCATTGCTCGTCGCATTCATTAACGCAGTCGGAAAGTCTCGTTACATTTTGTTGTGAACGCCGTTTTATTGCACGGGTTTTAGGGTTAAAATGTACATAACAATCAATTATAAACATTTCTTGACTTCGCATTGCCAGTCGCATTGCCGTTCCTCAACTTCGCTTCATTTTGAACAAGGAGCAGAAGTCCTTAAAATCTCTTCTTGACGAGTTTCCTGCTTTATCTGAATTTGATCGTCATCAGAGTCCTTGAAGCTATTAAATATACCTCGTTGCTATTGAAGGGAAGATGAGGATAAGGAATTCCAATTTTATGGAAGCCTCGGTGTAGGGATCTGACTCCGCTCCGTAGAATCTATCTTCGTCCCACGTCTGTCACTGAAACTAATCCTCTTTCAATCTGGGATGTTGGTGTGTGATAAATGAAAGGTCTTGAACTTAATCAGGAACTGCTGTAATATTAGCGGCAGTCCTCAAGGGGTGTGGAAGTGAGAGCGAGCGCTTTGATTGCGTCATTTCACTGTACGGAGCGAAATGAGCTGGTGCGGAGTTAAGCTCCTATCTCTGAAACGATCCAAGTGATCCCTGTCTGTCAGTGAGTATATTGCAGTTTTCGATTGTTTCCGAATTCATGTTGGGAAATCCGGAGGGCGCAAGCTGCTTGTTCGTCCGCGTCCTTTCCGAAGCGCGCGGTGTTATTGCCGCAGTCGAGTGGATCTCTTCTCGGTTGGTGTGTGAACATGACAATGACTAGCTATTCAAGTCAGGAAAGAAAACGAACGATTTATTATTAGTTTTCCACTTTAGTTGATCTCCGCACAATCCTTCATTTCGCTCCACACGCAATCAAAAGCTCGAACCAAAGGCTCCTCTGAGGAAGATATTTTGTATATTATATTCAAGCTCAACATTCACTTTAGTTCTTTATCTTCAATCAGCAGATACGGTATCGAATATCGATTATCCGATCGAGTGCCGGATAGGTAAGTTCCATGAACGAGTGTTTTAGTATAATGAGAATTCCGAACTTCAGACATTATTCATCAATTTTATCGTTTGTCGACGAATCGTAAGGTGGATCCGTGGACAATGAACTGACCACTATTGAATGAAAATTGGAAATTCAGTGATTGCTCCTTCATAAATCGCTTTATTTTTCCTGAAAGGTGAAGTTTGATTGATGCTTGAACTGCCGAGTTTCATTCAAACTCATAACTAACAAGATGGCGGTCATCGTCCCCCTTCCCGCAAGAATCCTGAGGAAGACTGCGGAGGCTGAGAAAGGAAATACCGTGATGATTTTCGTCCTCCTGAGAGAGAGAGAGAGTTCAAATTTTGGAGTATATAGAGGAAACCTTTCATGCTGTGGGTTATTTGCTTCTGGTTGCCGGGCGATCGAGAAACCAACGAGTGAGCGAATATCAACGCAATGCAATATCTTTTTCCTCCGACAGAGTCCGCTGTGCCTGCGCTTGATGGTGAGCTTCGAAAACTGAATTGTGCTCGCTCCGCACAAATCGTCTCTCGGTCTGAACGAAAGTTTTCCTCGCTTTCCACGTATTCACTCCCCACACTCCACTCACGAGAAAACACTCAGATACCGCGATCAAACCGTATACAGGGTTCTCCGCGGACCTATTTGTCGCATCTATTCTGCCCGTTCGGCTCTTCTTAGCCAACAGGCTGCAAGCGGACCTGTTTCCTGAAAGGAGGACTCATGATGATCTGGAGAGCTCGTCTTTTTCCGAATTCACCAACGGTTGCTTCTTAAAAGACTTCCTGGAGACTCCATTAATTCTCCTTAGCGGTTTGTCCACAGCTCCTCTGAGGAATAAATTTTAATCGTCGTCTTCGTTAGAAGCCTCCTTCAAAGTCTTAGAAACTTCGGCTTCACGCCTTCGAACCTCTCGATGTATTGTTAGGCATTTGGACGAAGACCTCGTGTCCGCTACGCGACATTTCTGGAGCAATGCCACTTTCTGTTGGTCAATTTCAAAACCGAGCGGCTTTGTTTTCAAGATTCTTCAGGGCCCTGCTCCCCTGAATATGAATTCCTCCTTCCTTGGATCGATCGATTCGAGATTCAGGCTTGAGATTCGAAGAAAGTCTTGTGGGCATACATATAAATAAGTTTTGAGGTTTAGAATGTCTGAGTCGAGTGGAAAGATAAGCGGTTTTTTGGATGAGCGTAATAGAGCTCATTCTTTTTTGAATTCTCGGAGCTCTCATTTGAATTCAGGAGCTTACCCGGAAGAGCGTTCGGTCAGCTTGAGTTTATGTCGAATGTTGTCAAAGCTTCTCGGAAATCCTGCTCGCTGCCGTTTCGGAAAATTCGCATGTCAATGTAAATCGCTCCCTAGTCAGACGTCTCTTGGATGATGAATCCTCAAGCGAATTCAGACGCGCAGTTCCGACTCCTGAATGCTCAACCATTCGGGAGCTCGTCCGCGGTTGAGCCAAGAAGAATGCCGCTGTAACGGTTGCACAAATCATTTTTGCACCCACTCTTTCCCGCCTGAATTGTGGAAATGCACGCGAGCGATGAGCGACGTTCCGGAATTTTTGACGAGTTTCCTTTCTTCGCGACGACTGGAGTACGTCGACCCCATCTTTCGTGTGGTAGGAAACCGGCGATCGGAATCAGAACGAAAGTCACGAAGTCGATTTATTCAGAAACCCCGTTATGTGGAAACACGGTCGCCGCCCCCGTCCGAGCCCATGCATTCTCTTAGGTGATCACCCTCACTCAACGTGGACCTTGGATAGAGTGGGCGGTTCGGGATTTTGGGACTGTTTTCCAGGAAACAAGGACTTTTCAAATCGCACTCATATCACAAAGGCAAATGCCATTGAACTCGAAGACAACTTTGTACTTTATCAGCTCGGAGGACCGCGGAGTCTTCGACCGTGAGTCAGTAATCCTCACGGGTCGCTATGGGGCAACTTTTTCCATTCATAGGATCCTCAGAAAACGAGAGAAACTCCGAAAGCTTACGACCTCGAGCCTCCGAGTCCCGGGTTCGGACAGAGGCTGAAAGTTCGCTCAGGAACTTCTTGAGGTGGACTTCTCCTTTTGCCGCTCCACGAGCTGAAATCAATTCTGAATCTGTGGATGGGGGAGACGTCGAAGTTTGGTTCCGAGAGCGCCAACTCACTGAGCTGTCAGCCGAGCAAATGACTGAGTCAGGAACAGACTTTCGTGTTTCCTGCATATTCCGCGTCTGATGTGAGTAGAAATCGAAAACATCTGGCGCGCTTGATGAGCACAAAATTCTGGAAGTCATTGCGTGGCCGAGATAGGCCAAAAGGTTCATCGCAGCTGCCCATTTCTTTTCTGTCATGTTGAGCAACAACATATTTTGAGAGGAAACTGACAGCGAAGTCTCGCATTAGCTGTAAGAAAATACAGTTCCCTGAAAGGAGAATCTGTTGCTTTCCCCATGTTGTCCTCTGGATGACAATCGCGTTGGGTAGGAGTCATCGTTTGTTATTCAAACCCTTCGATAAACTGCAATCAAAACTGGAAATGATGTTAAAACCGATAGAAGCGTTCCTGGGAGTTCAGATGGTCGTTTGTGCAAACCACAGCGTAAGCAACACAGAAAAGTGAATCAAAATATATTAAGTCTCTGGCAATTTCACTCTGAACTGGTGTTTTGGTTCTTTCCCCACACTTCCTTCATCAAAATCAGAGAGACGTTCTGATCTTGGAGTTTCGGATAAACGGCTGCTCGTTGGAATTTGGGATTTTTATTTTGGAAACTTTCGTGGATTCTTGAATCACAAGGACAATTTTTTCTTTCTAAATCAACACGAAATCGCAACGCCGGCGTCAATGCCGTCTCTGATGAGAATTTTATATCAGTGCATTTCATACGCCGAATGAATTCTCCAGAATCGAGGAACTGCAGACTCTCTGACTCCTTCCTGGGAACTCTACGATTGGCACCCAGGATTCTGCGCGTCCTGCGACTGAAAACTGGTGGGAGTTTCTGAGAAAAACCCAACAGGCTGTTTTCGTTGGATCCTTGAAGTAGGCGATGACGGAGTTTCACTATGATTGGCGCCGGATATTTTCCGAGAAAGGTTGAGAGACGCTGATCTGCAAAGTGGATGCCGAATGTCGAGCCCACTTCTTAGAGACTTGCAAGTAGGGCTCTGTTCTAGGATAGCGGAACCGATTCCAGGGTTCCGATAGCCGGTTCTGGAACCGGAACCGGATTTTGCGAGCCCTACTTGCAAGTGACAGGATGAGAGGTCGATCGGGAACATTTCTCTTACCTTTGACGTTGCACGATTAAGCGGGACCGGGTATTGTGCGAAATGTAAATGAGAGAAATTTTCGAGGTTGATAATTAGCGAGGATTTGCGGGGGCTGAAGATGTGAATCGGACGAGTGGATCGAACCGGGCGCCGCGCCGTTTCGCTAAAAACCTGATGATCCAGCTCAGATCTGTTTTTCAGGCACTTCGTCGGCTTTGAGTGTGCTCTGGAGGTCTGTTCCGGCGGTGCAGGGGTTTGGTAGCCTGTCCAGGATGTCAAGCTTCAAAACTCTGATCCTTTGTACAGAGATCGATTACACATGGAAAGCGAGGCTTAAACTCTACCGTGGTAATCGAGCGAAGGCTCGTTTCTTAGGTATGTAATTGCTAGGCCTCGAGTAGGCTCTTGGAAGCCGCTTCAGAAATTGTTGAAAGATTTGTCAGGAGGGAGGTTTGAGAACTAAACCTGCACTGAATCGGCATAAGGACACATCTGGGTTGTTTGAGATTATCGCTGGATACTTCATGTACTTATCACTAGATTTCATTTGCGTAAATGTACCTCGTTTGGAGAGAACAGTGGGTCTCGCTATGTAGCTCGAGTGACATTCATATCAAATAATTTTCGTAATCGACTCCACACTCGATTAGGAAGTGATTGATGCTGTCAAACGAACAATCTTCCGCGGATTTCCTCATGACCTTGCCCTTCTTCGTGGATTCTACTCGGCGACCGTCGTCGTTTGTCATTGGTGATGAAGTCCTTGCTCCATTGAATAATTAGAAATGGATTTTAAGTCGGCTCTTATCAGATCGCTGTCTTTCGCCCTTATTGTCTATGTAGTGAGTGAAACTGGAGTGAGGAGCAGTACTTGATGTCTACTGAGCATAGACGAATGCGATTTCAATATCGACTAGAAGTCTCAGCAAGAATTTCCTCTTTGTAGGCCTAAATTAGTGGTGGCGAAGCGACTTTCTAGACTTAAACGACATCCAATTTTGGCCATTTTCGCCCCCCAGACGCGGTTTCAAAATAGATATGCTGAGGCTCAATGGAGGAAAACAAGAGAATGTTGCATCCACCCTGTACTCGAATTCGTGGTTCTGATTTCCAAGGATGTGGTTGAGTACGCGTTGTTTGAGGCGGAATACCTCGATGATGTGATACAGCCCTCCAGGATACAGATAAATGCATCGCGATCGTCCCATGAATTTGTTGAACATGTGCACACTTTCGATTTCGCAAACGAACGAAGTTAGAATCTTCAAAACTCGCGCTGAGCTAGCAATCGCTGACGGCTACAGAAAAACGCAAGAGGACATTCCGAGTCCGTGGGTCGAGGGCCCATGAGTCATGCGATCATTTGATGCACGAGAGCATTTTGCGCGCGGACGCCGGCGACGAATTTACTGCGTTTGCGTGTATCTATTCAGTAGTGGCAGACAAACAGTGAAAGGAACGGGAGAAGCCGACGTTGTACGGTCGACGTAGCGCATTCGAAGGAAGACCGGATTGTCAAGAAGCCTGAAGCAGCCTGCTCCACATATGTCGAAGAACCGGTTTCGACATTTGCCTCAACCGAGAAGACAACCCTGGTACCGTAGGTCCGGTACCAGGAGGTCGAGTGGTGTACTCTGAAGCGAGAACGAGTTTGGGCTCAAGGGATGGAAGCTGTAGGAAGAAATTGCTTTTCCCTCGAGAAAAAGGAAACTGCTGTCGAGCATTGTTCCGTAGCTCCCTACGGTTTTCTATCTGAGGAAAAAGGCTGGCATTCCCAGGTGCGAGGCTCCTCCGAATCAGATATGGTTTCGACGAACAGGATTCCAGAGATATTAGAAACCAGCGAAATCACAAGACGAAATCATCGTGTTCACGAAGTGGAAGATTGCTCATGAATCGGAAGTCGGAGGAAAATCACGCTTCCTTTCAAGAGTCACCAACCTCGCGAGAAATCGGCGTAGATTGTGAAAATCTCTCAATTCCCCTAATTGATGCGTGTTCCTTTGACACTTCTGCATCCATGCACAAAAAAAAACCGTAACCCTTGACCTGGAACTATAAATGCTACATATAAAGTGCAATGTTATAAAATGGAGCTCGTCGGTGGCGTCCTCCTTTCTCGCTGTCAACTGTCACGCTTCCCTTTATTCGAGACTTTACGACACCGAAAGAATCGCAAATCCAATCTATTCATCTGAACCGCAAGAGAACTCAGCAAGATTTGTTGACTCTTGACCGCTGATCCAGTCGTGAGTGGTGATCCTTGAGTATGTGAGTACATCGAGACTCGTTTTGCGTCGATGAAGAGTGAACTGCAATCACGTGGTGGCAAACTCTTGAAATTTGGAGTCTCCGCTTTCCTCGATTGTCGAGTTTTTCGAACGTCTGTCATTTTTATTCTCGAGAACAAGGCGTGGACTGGAGCTTGAAAGTGGGAACGAGCTTGGCTTTCTTAAAAATAACTTCCCGTTTTTATTACAACCGTTTCGGGATGGAAAATTCCGTTCGCTTCCTCTAATCGTCTAGATATCACTCGCTTTTCATTTCAATATTACGTCTTCCATTCAAAAGTTGAAACCAATTTTCCTCCAGAATCCCAATCCGTCCTGATTGCCACGCTTCTATCTCCCTCAAAGTTTCGATCACTCGTGGACATTCGATAAAACACCGTCAGATATCCCAGGTGAGTGTGCTTACACGATCGCGCCATTCAAACTTGCAATACACATTTCTTTCACTTATGTACATTAACAACTAAAATAGGCAAGGCCAAGTCGCTTGTTATGGATACAACATCGTTTCTCGGCGTAGATCTAGTCATTCGTCCGGACGACCTCTGGCTAAATCGTTGGGCTCCAAATGCATCGAGCTGTGCGTCTGAAAAGAGCACCTTCCACTTCTGTTCTTTCCTCTGTTTTCAACGAAGGCAGAGTGAGTGAGTGAGTTTCGTTTACATCGCAAGAGTTCGAGGCTCTCTCGAGCAGAATTCGAACATTTTTCAGATCAGAGCATCTCACGAGGAGCGAAAATATTAAGTACATCAATCAATGCAGAAATAAATTAACAACTATACAGTGTATCACTCGAAAATCTACGTCCGATGTCTCGACTTCACCGAACAGCCATCGGCTGACTTATTAGAATTTTGAAAGTGTTGATGTCTTTCTGCATGATGACCGTCTTATTGAACTTCAGAAGATCCTGCTCGGTCATCGACGGGACCTGGATGCCGAAGTTGTAGCCGCTTTTCTTCGTTCCTGTTTCTCGTGATTTTGCGACTTTGAAGTCGCAGCCCGTCGCCGACCAGGTCCCTTTTTCGCAGATCTCTCCCAGCGTGTCTGTTCGAGCGTGCTTTTTCAAAATTGTCAGCAGCTCGCCCGGCATCGTCGGCAACGCCACGAAAACCACCGTGTTGTACGAGTGGGTGTCGCCTCTGAAATGCTCGACCGTGTAGAACACAGTGGGCATGTTATCCTCGTCCTTGACCCCCACGGGTTTGCAACCCTGACAAAACATCAATGTCAGACGATCCGTCATCTGTTTCTTCTCGTAAAGCTCTTTCCAGGCGGATTCCGTTTTCCGCCAGGCCTCCATGGTGGCTTTGTAGGAGCCGTTGTCCATGATGTGACTCCTGGTGTCCACCACCAGGACTAAAATGTTTAGTTCTTTCAGTGGAGCCGCTGTTGTGGTGGGGAAACTCGAATCAGGGACGACCTTGTTTGGACGAATCACGTTCTCAGAGGAATTGCGGCGAGACTCCCCGCCGTCCCCTCCTCCGGCTAAGTGGCCGACGAGATCCGTGAACAGGATGACGTAAACGAGAGTGACTATGAAGGCCACAAAGAAAACCAGCGATATTAAAGCTATCGATATCCGGCAACAACCCCATCGTCGTGGCTTCTTCAGTTTTGTCTGGAAAACAAAATGAACATTTTAGATTTGCGAAATCGGGAAAACGGGGACACACATATAGGGGAGAAGTCTTGGAAATTTTTGATTTATTTGTTCTACGTCGACGTCTGAACACTGATTTCAGTATTTGTTCTCGTGGAGGATTCGATTCACTTCGTTCTGGTGGACGCTATCGGGAACGTCAACATCGTTTTCCCGTGTCATTCTATTCGGGTAGGGAAGGGGGAGGGGGTCTTATCGGAAACTCATGAGCGATCCTACCTCGAGTGGAGACGCAGGGGCTTTCTTTTGAAGAGGCATATAGGACGTTGAAGGATGCTGACTGGGAGTATATCTTTTACCAGACGCACTCCTCTGCATTTTCACTCAGGAACGACCGGGCGGTCCCGCGGCGGCTGTGAACGAAAAAAACAGACATTCACGTTAGCGGAAATCAATCGAGGGGTGGGGTGGGTGGTTAGGAACCTGACACTTCACGACATGAAGTTATTTTCTATCCCTGAACCAGGATATTGACCGACTCCATGGAGTCTCAACATCCGATGGGGTGCCACACCTCGACAAGGACCTTTAAAGTTTCTTGTTTCCGTAAGAAGAACCCGAAAGTCTTATTATATATATGTTTATTGCATATATATATATATAATAAGAAAAGAGCAAAACCCGAAAGTTTGAGTTCGAGCACAACAGCGAGATACCATTCCTCAGATATCGTTCGCGGATTTGGAAAATGAAAGGAAACCATTTCTGTTTCTAAAAACTAGGTTGATCAGTGGTTCGTCATGGAGGGAGCGCGACGACCGCTCCACAATTAGTAAGCTCTATCGGGGGAGTATCTTGTCCGTCTGGAATAGCTGTGGGAACTAATCCAGGGAATCGATGCGTCAAGAGAGACAAATAAACAGCGGTGTCAGCTGGCAGAGGCCGACTAATCGCGTTTGTTCTTTCTGCGACGGCGATGTTCAAGAGAAGTCTCGGGATGTTGTCCTCACGTGATGACATAGTAGTCTGATGCTGTGCCAAACACATGTTGAGAGCAAGTCCTGAGAGACACTCGCCGACAGGATGAGGCAATCGCTTGAAACGATCCTCAGACTTCATTCGACACTTGCAGTACAGTAGACGTACAACAGCCACAGGCGCAGTAAGACGTGCTCGACGTGTACCATGTAGATGTATATCTCGAAATCCTCCCCCTCGCCCATTTTTGAGGTGAATTTCGAGTTTTTTGACTTCTTGGACATCGGAAAACTCAGAGCATCAACTCTCAAGTCCAAAGAGCAGAGTACTAGTTGGACTCTTTGCGGTTTGAGTAACGGACGATGTTCTTGGCGCTGTCTCTAAGTCTCCAAGCTGTCAAGGCCTCATTTCGAACGTGATTCAGTGTTGCGGCGAGCCGACACAAGGCTTACCAATGTGACTCAACCTGTTTAACCAGTTGACAATCTCCAAAGCACGCACGGTTCATTTGTCGTGTTTCTCATTATTTCGGCGTTGGTCGGATCGAATATAAACAGAAATCGAGAGAGCGCATTCGTAACATGTGCTGTCGGTCCCGGTGTCAAGGTCTCGGATGGTGCGTGAATTTTTCACGCCCGGTGATTTTCGAACAGACGTTTATAGAGGAATGGAGTTCTGTTTCGAGCAACGGCAAAGTGTCGTCTATTCCGACACACATTAGGTATTCATGGGCGCGTCTTGAATCGCTGCAGATCGGTAGCATACCTGAGATGTATTGTTGGGTGAAATCGAACGAATCGATAAATATTTGTGTTGACGGCTGCCAAGTCCACTAGACGCTGGTCCCGCCGATCGGCGTTTTCTTCTCTACTTTCAAATTACAGAGTCGTTTACTCGCCGTAAATTACGCGGCCACAATCCACTTCACTAACTCTATCACTGTAAGTGTCACGATCACTGGAGTTGCGGAAACAATTCACGCGGATCACGAATTGACTTCACTAACGAGCGGCGTTTGCGTTCGATTCCTCCACGGTCGATGTGTTTCGATCAAAAGACAGGCGGCATCGGATCGCTTTCGACGTCTGACTGAGATATTCGAAGTCGGTCTTTGCTAACACGAGAGCGACACAACGTATTTAAGCTCCACTTGCAAACTCGACGCGGTGAGTGTTCGCTCTCGTATTGACGTTATCTGCTCGCTGGAGAGGGTGGTGGCCGTCGTCAGTTAGCGGCACGGCGGCGGCGTCCACGGCCGACAGCGGGTCTCTCGAGCGTCGCGGATGCTTTTTGTAGATTTTGACTTCGCGTACCGGTGGAGCACACACCCAACGGTAAACCCGCGCGCCGAAGTTGGAAAAAGCAGAGAATCCTTTTTCCAGAGGAATTTCTCGACTGCTTGCACTGGCACCGCAGAAGTGTAGTGTTCAAGGATTTCTCGGAAAGCGGGAGCACAGTCCGAAGCCGGCCACTAACCACGCGGTTTGTCGCAGCGCACTCCAACGAAGTATTTAGTGCACCCGATGCAATAAAACGGCGACCATGCACCGTTCGATTGGGATGGAAGTGCCTGTTTGATGCGCGTGATGGCGTGGATTCGTCGTGATGACCTTCCTCCTCCAACACACTGGCCTGCATGGTGTTTGCTCACGCGGTCGTCGCTCCGCGCTTGTCGGCTCGTTGTTTTTGGTGCAAAATACTTTTTCGGTCATTTTCCAGGCCAGCACTCAATTACTCAACCGGATGACATTTACAGCTTGCGGAATGTTCCCGTAGCGCCACGGACGATTCACGAAAAACACGGCCCCGAAAGGTCGCGCCAGTACCGAAGGTTGAACCGGAATCGCGAATCCAGGATTCGCTTCGTGCCACGGCTCTTAGGAATCAAGCCTCAATGAAACTTTCCAAGCTCGCCCACTCGTCGATCTCGGAACCGATTTGTCGATCATCGATCCCGATATTTTGGCACTTTTCCCGACGGTCGGTGATATCGATTCTAGGTCGATGGAATTCATTTGTCAGTTCGGTCGATGTAACGAGACTCCACTGTACATTGATCGTATTTCTTGGAAACTTTCCTGAAATTCAATTCGATGTCGTGGTAAGGAGAGTTTTCTCGAACAAAATCTGTTTTGGAGCAAACCCGTTTTCCACTTGACTGACATTTTGTTAATTTCCGATGATTTCGAGCTCCAAAGTCTCTGTTCCAGCGAGGAAATGAGTTTTTCCATCAGAATCCAAGTCATGCACTGTACAATGTACAAGAAAAAACCGAAATTCCGGTGCAACAAGTTTCATTATCGTAAAACTGTTTCACAAGCTCGTCAGCATAGTCAGCAAAGAACAACGTCATGGCTCGTTCAACAACAAAAAAGAAAAGAGATTGAATTTATATCACTCTGAATTTCCGTGCTGTTCGCACCGATCGATGGACAGAACACGACGTGGCGTCGGTAGCTTTGGATGTAGTTATCTTGGTCTTATTGTAGTCGCCGTGATCGAAAGGAACGAAATCGAAGCAAAAAGAAGTCAAATGCAAATCTATTTGCAGTGATCAATATTCAATCGATTCTTACGCAAAACCAACATTTTGATTCCCGTCGCAACGAGAGTCGGACGAAGAAAAAAACGACAACGACGCAAGATTGAAGAATGCAGAGGAAAAATTGCTCCAAAATTATCGAATCACAAAAAAGAAAAAATGTTGAAGGCCTTCTTAACCATTGACGCTTCGAGCACGACATCTTTTCGTCATTCCAATCGCTATGAAGTCACGCTTTCTTAGTGAATCGATCGATGGTGGTGGCCGATGCTTGAGATGGTGATGAACGCACCGCTTCGCCGCTAAGCAATTTTGCGCGCGCAGTAATTTCACCGGGTTCAGTAGAGCATCGAAGAACTATCATCCACTTCTTTTCAGCTTTGACGACAATGTCGTCGCGGCGGCGCCGCCGCCGTGGATCAATGAAGCGACCTTCAGTGCCGAAAACGCCGATGAACCCGGGTCCGTCCTGTGCATTCTCATAACGCGATTTTGAAATTCTGGCGTAAAACGCCGAAATGGCTTCGTAATTGACAAAATTGATAGTAATAATAATAGTGAAATCGATCGATATGGGACTTGGGCGAAAGTTTTCCAAATTCGTCGTCGGATCAGAAGTTTTCTGACAACAATGAAATCAGAACCGTTCAGAGAAAGACACAATCCTACGGTGTTCTACGGATTTCTCGTTTCACTTTCCGCCTCGACCTTGCGACAGTTTTGAAAACCCCCACGTACGGCGTGCACGACCCTTGGAAGAAACAAACGCCACAACGATAATCTTGTTGTTGGGAGCGACCACGCGCAAAACCCTGACTGATGTGTGCAAGTCGAAGGGATTTCAGACACGAATTCGTCAACCAACTGGATCGGCATCGTGAGCGTAAGAGAGAGAGAAAGAGCGCGCAAAGCATTATTTTTCTCAGTTGTTCATTTTATCTCGTGTAATTTGATTCTCCGTCGGCTTCAACAGGTTTAAATTCAAATGAAGCGGATTGTTGTTGCGTACGTACATTGTCGGCGGCGGCGGCGGCAGCGTCGTCGTTGTTGTTGTGGCACACTGGGCGTACACCGTTTTTCGAATTTTTGTCTGTTGGCGCAAGAAACTCACAACGAACGACCGAGGGATTGTAATTAGAAACAAAAATACTATGATTTGAAGCGGACGGTGTATAATTACCCTCTGGACTGGATATTTATCTCCACCTTGAACTGGACAAACTACACCATGCTAGACGCCCAGCTGGATATCTGCCACAGGATCGAAATCATTCAAAAGGGAATCCACTCTGCTCAGGAAATTCATTCATTGTAACTTCGAGAAATCATCCCTAGTGTAGTCGATGTCCCGGAGTGATCAACGAATCCGCGGACCTAGATATTTCCTCTCAAATCTTGTCACGTCTGTAACTTCCTTTCTGTCTGTCTCGGGATCGGCCGCTACGCGTGACTCACAATCAGTGCTCGATTGTGATTTCTGTTCGGTCGAACCGGAATCGAGGAATTGATTATTATCTGTCGCGTGATTCTCTCTCTTACGCAGCTCCGCCAAAATTTCCCCACAAACGAATGGACGATATCGCTAAGGACACACCTACGATTGCGTGTCGTATCTAATGACTGCTATACTATGCGACATCGATCAAGGAGAGCCACACTTCGATCTGTGCTGATTTCATCTCGATCGATAGGGATCAGTTCACCTTACTTCCTGACTGTATTCTGAGTCTCCTCTGACAAAGAGGAAAACTTATTTCTTGATGATCCAAAGTTTCTTCTTGTTTTGATCTCTTCCCGAAAGTTGAATTTCTGAAATTTCAGAAGAGAAATTCACGACGAGCGAGACAGAGAAGATGAGCACAAAGAGATGTTTGTCCGACCCTCGTGGCGGACAAGATGGTCAAGATCGTGGCGGAGGCGCAAGAAACAGAATTCCCCGAGTGGAGCGTACTTGACAAGTCCGGATGCGGAAGTTTAAGAACAAATTTGGCGGAGCAGTGTAATGTTGCTCGTTGTCAATTGCTCGACAGTCCCTGGGAAGCGTCGTTGCCTTCGACGCGATTGCTGCGGCAGCAGATTCGTGACACTTGACGGATATGACAAGGATTTCCAGAAAAAAACGTCAAAAATGAAGAACGTTTCACGCGTCTCATGAAGTCACACGGTGAAAAGCGATGCCTGAGTATTCGCGTAAAACGTGATAACTCGGTTTACAGCAGTGGGAATGTTTGTCCCAGCGGTTGTTATCGACGACGCGCTGTTCGACAGAGTCAGAACAAAGAAGGTTACAGTTGTCATCGCGCGGCGTATCGGAACGCTGAGTCATCGCTCGGATCGACCACGTCTGGTCGAGGATGAAATTTCGCCGATCCGTGAACGCACGCTAAGACACGCATGTTGTCTCGGTTTCGGAGCAGACGAAGCGGCATCGAATTCAGTCATTCAAGCGAGAACACCAACTTCCACTCAAGTTTCCCACTCCTTCAAGTAGGAAAGTAGAGGAATTTCTTCTGAGAAGAAGTTCCTTCACGCAGTTGATGAAGAGAAAATGAACGCACCAAACGCAGCGATGCACGTCGGCTCGACAGAAAGGGAGAGAGGTTCCGCAAAAGTCTTGGACTTCGTCGAATCGCGCGACTTCTGATCTTCGATACGGATTCCAAAACTTTCGGCGATTCAAACAAATTAATCAACGCGATTCTGTGTTATTTTCCTGATAACATTGAAAAGGTGATGTCTTCGATTGCGATTCACTAATCCGCGGTCGGGGTGTCCTTTGCTTCGGCATTTCACCGGAGCATTTCCAGAAAACGAAATAGTCAGGCGTTAATTTGGATTGATTTGAGTTGACATCTCCGTGCAACGCTATTTCTGAGGAGGAGGAAAGAGCCAAATCGATGTCGATTCTCATTTAATCCTCAACGCCGGCCGTCGCGATGCGTTCGCGACAGAAACAACGGCAGTAATATCGAAACCAAATCGCGACAACGGGTCGGAAAACCGCCAGAACGAGTCGAGGGCATTCCAGTAGTTTGGCATTGCGATGCTCCGCGATAGGACCTGACGTCTCTTCTTATCTTTTGACTTCGTTTCGGGGGAAGAACCAGTTCTAGTTGCCGTTGTTTCTCGCGATCTTGTTTGCATCGATTGTATTGTATGTCAATAATAAATAAATAGCTAATCCGAACGCACGATTTTTCGTCGAGGTTGTTTCTCTCGAACGAAAATTTCGCGGATTTCAGAGCTTGACATCCGAGCCTTCGGCCGAGAAACGCGACGCCAGAATTATTCTGCCATAATTGCTTACAGTGAATAGACTTCGAAGCGAAAAAGTTCTTTTCAAGTTTCCCACCGCGAGATATTCGATCTCTTGGCGACGATTTAGCGATGAATTTTGAGGGACTCTTTCTCTTTCCCAAGACTCCGATTCTGGGAGGTCTGCCTTGGTGAGCGCGCGCGCATTTAATGTTCATCTAGTTGGTAACAAGTCGTGAAATATGATCTGAATCGAAGCAGGGCGTGGTCCTGAACGCCAGCCATCGTTAGTTTAACAGCAAATAAATCTCAAATGATTGTTGCAAACACCTCCGCGATTCACACGCTCTGTCGCCAGGAGAGGGTTAACGAGTCTGGTGCGAGATGGGCCAAGGACTGGAAAAACAGGAGTGGGCAGAGAATGTCAACAAGGGTCCGCGAGTGTTGGATATCGACGGTGATCCAAACTTCTAGTTTCGACGAATCAGAATTTCGTCATCGGATTTTTAACCCAAAGCCTAATGAAGGTTCCACGCGGGATTTCCGAGCCAGTTCGTAGTTGGTGATTGATCGATCCGGATCTGATCGATTGAAATCGATCAGTGATGGAAATCGACTGAACACGCGAGCGCCAACAGGCGGCGATGAGTCAACGATGATCGACTATCATTATGATTGTAATAATGTCTATGGGTCGAGACGGAGGCTATGAAATTAGGAGAGAATGAAGAAGCCAGAAGCTATCGGATCCAGAAAAGAAATAAGGAAGGTCATTATCGCTTTTCTTTTTGTCATTGAGTCCCGGCAAGTGCTTCATGTTGGTTCCGGAATCATTTGTCCCCATTGTCGAGGTTGATTTGACACCTACGTCATTTGTGATTCCGCCGAACGGAAAAGCTTCTCACCTGGAAGATAAATTCGAACGTTAGAATACCGAGATGACGAACATCGGGGATTCATTTGCTGCCAACAAAACAAGCGATCCTCATTGGAGCGTTCAATTCAACAGTTTTCCAAAGAGCGCGCCATCCACCCAAGTTCTGTTGCATTATTAATGCGGCGAATTCTCTGCCCGATGAACGCGATATGTACGCTTGATTTATTTTCGACAGTAGGAGACATAATTATGGAAAAGATGAGAAATGTGGAGCACTCCTCGGTTTTCGCGGACCGCGTCTCCAACGCCAACGAAACCAGCTCAAAATAGGACAAGATCGGGGATGCCGGCGACACCAACAATATCTTGAACTGGTCATGTTTAATTGGAGTCTCGTTCTTTAATCGGAACATCCATTCATCCATCCAACTGACCAACGAGCCGACCGCAACTAGCGACCGAAGGCACCGGCATGCATCGGTTACAAAATGATCGACGGACAGAGCGAGGAAAAGACAGCTATCAGCTTCCAGTGAAATGCAAGTGGAGCGCGAGTGGGTTGAATCCGAAACGTTTTTCTGCTCACGAAAACCACCACTTCAGATCCGCGGTCACCTGTCCATATGCGGGCGAGAACAGTTTGAACGATCGCAGCGGAACTTCTAGCCCCAGAGTTGATAACTACCCTCGATAGGAGAAAACGCCCCAAGAGTTGACAATCGTCGTCGGCAGAGTTAGTTTTTCCAGGGTGGCTGATGTCAGCTTTGTTGTTCGTTCGCTCACAATGTTGTTCAGAAGCACAGTGTGACGCTTCCACAGCAAAGAAGAACATCGAGTGCATTCGATTCGGTTGTGTCGTTGTTGTCGGTGGAGTTATTCGTGGCGGCTGTGGTCGTCGTGGTGTTCAAATCGCTCACTCTACTCGACTGTGTTTGTTGTGTCAGCCTGATGGAAAAGCAAGTCATCTTCTCGCTCTTTACGAAAGGCCTCTTTTCTTGCTCCACTCCATTCTCTTCTGTTCGTCCCCGTCGTCGTGATCAATGACGTGTTCAAAAATATATTCAGGGGATCACGGTTCATGCTAATGCAGATCGACTCTCGCCGTGTTTCTCTAGAAGGTGTCATGACAATGAGATCGAATATCATGAACCTCTCTAAGAGAATCATAGACCTCGAATGAAAGTCGAGATCCTAGCGTCCGATTTCAAGATTCTGTCGGAATCCTAGGAAGGAAACTACACAGAATGCGACGTAATTTCCGTGGAGAATCGACTTCGACCCAAAGCTTGTGGTCTGTTTGAAAACGAAACTGTACGTCGAGCAGCTGACAGCCAGACGGTGGCTGACATTGTAGCTTTATTGAATCGCCTACGATCGTTACCATTGTTCCTCTTATGAGCGGCGACCGACACGCCTACAAGCTTACAAATCCACTCAACGAACTAGCAAAGGAGCAGAACGAAGAAAAAAAGAATCGAATTCAATGACGCTGATGAACACGATGACGGCAACAATGACCCCGCTAAAGCTCTACAGAAGTTGTTCGTCTCCGTTGTGCTCGGCTTTCCTTTCACTTCGTTTGCTCAACATCGACCGAAGACGTTATTTCAGAAACCATTCCTCAGAACAACGATTATTCATATGTTTCGAACGTTAAACGAGGAACACTCGGTGCGACAAGAAGGGATTCCGAGTCCATCGGATCTTTCCGTCAATGTTTCTGAACAGTGTTCCGTTAAACGCTCGACGAAATTCTCCGATTTCCTCGCCGGTCTGGCACGAAGAACGAGAACGATGGCGAAAGGAACGGGGAAGCCATGAGCAATGATCTGTCTCACAGTCAGACACTTCTGCTTCCTTCCACCATCTACGACTGTCTGTAGACGATGCTGTCGACGACGACCGATGTCACGGAACCAATGAATGCCGGCAGGCAGGCAGGCAGGCAGGCAGGCGGGCGGGCGCGATTTAGCAATTTTCGTCTGTCTTGTCGGATGAGCGTCAAAAGGAGGAAAAAAAGAGGAACAGCGGAAATCTATGCCCCAAAGACGTATCTCACACACTGGAGCAGGCATTGACTTCTTTTTGTGCTAATATTTTCCGATTTTCGCTTGGACTCTTTCTTTTATCATCCCACAGGATCTTTTGTAGAACAACTCTGGGCTCATTCTCTCGGTCTTTGAGTAGTACATCTGCGAATTCGATGGAACTCGTTTGATCTCAGGCTGATGCACTCTGTTTGTCCACCATTGTACGGAGCAACTTTTCATCTCTTCTTTTCGGTCGTCAGACATCACGTACTCTCGGAATCTTGATTTTTTGGTATTTTTGTTATTTCGTGATCGCTCGTTTCAGTTGTTCGCTTTCAGAATCTCAGAGTCCAATTATCTTTGAGCCTCGGCTGAATGACAGTGGCCAAGGGTCGTTTTTGACGTTTGTGGGCGAAAGCTCGGCGTCACAGGTAGACGACCAACAGATATTTAGAGGATGTGGGCGGCGAGATGGAATGCTAATCTCTCCCAAACGAAAATGCGCGCCGCGTTTTCGTTCACCCACACTAATTGCCAGCGGAAAGTTCAAAATCGTAATTAGATCTCAAGACAAAAGACCGGCGAACAGAGTCGCGATTCGGTTTTTCTCAAAACGGAAAACAGATGATCCCATCAACCCACAAATCCTAGCCATCTTCGACTTGAGAAGCTAGATAACATTTCGGAGACAGAAAAAAATCTCTTACATCGCTTTCTGGTTATCGAACGTCGTCTTTGCCGGTCGCCTCCCGATTTGGACAATTCCTCAGATAACTCCAAAGTCCGCAACTTTTCAGCTTCATCGCTTGGACTGTGCCAAACATAACGGCAGCTGGACGAACAGCGTGATGATTCCAAACATTTCCGTTCGTCGACTTTGCTGGCTTTCCATGCAGGTAATATGTTGAGGATCATCATCACCATCACCCCCCCCCCCCTTCCCACAAATAATCCCTCGCAGACCTGGTCAATCACACTCTGAGGTATTCTGTTCACTTGGTTCTCGATTTCCCGGAAAATGTCACATTGAAGGTTTTCCAGATTGATTTTCCATGTACGAGCTTGTTTGTCCCGTAGCCTTCCGGAGCGACAGGTCAGAAAGTTTACAGGAAAACGCGCATTCAAACGTCACTCATAATCGATGGCCGCGATTGATAATCCCGGCAATTCAAAAGTGTAATCGATAAACGGCAAGCGGCGATCTGGGCCATCTAGCGCCACTGCCAATTGCGGATCAAAGTGTTCTGCGTCATCCCTGGACTTCTCTGGATTCCCGTGCAGCTACCGCTACTACAGATCGCAATCATCGCGACGATTCCACTGACACCGCTTACTAAACTGACAACGAAATATTCCAAAACAAATCATTCCAGGCTGGAAGCTTACAAACATAAGGTTGAATGAGCTGAACGTCAGGATAGTGCTGGTTGCAAGCGAGAGAGACAGCTCTTAGGGTGTCCTTCTAAGATTTCAGAAGCGCTCACGATAAATCTCCCGCGGTTCAAATCGATATCAGTCGTTTTTTTTCCGAGGACTGACGATCTGAGGAACTGACCACACAGTGGCTCGGATGTCGCGAAGTCGGACGTCGCTCGCCGGTCATCATTGAGTAAAAAACCCCACCAAATCATAAATAGAACACCGTTAACGTTATTTGAACTTTTCACTTTTTTTACGAAGTCTTTTAATGTCGCGAGCGCTCGGCTTTCAATGTTTTTATCCAGATGACCTGCTCGAGCCGGTTTCGTCTTCTACATGTTCGGAAGCTTCGCTGTAATCAATGAATCTAATCGACAATAGAAACGCGTTTCCGGAAAGCAAACAAAACTTATTGCTGTCTTCAGTGTCTGGCCCAGTTTATTTTTATCTCGGCCGCGATGTTAGGAATCATCGCTCGCGCACACCGCAACCGATTTCCGATATTGTCTCTTTCCGTCAATCTCCGATGGGTGACGGTTGAGCCGAGCGGTCAAATCGGCGACTGAGCTGTGGTTTCAACCCTCTAGGAATGAATGGACGTTTGCGTATATTGTGTCATTCGAAATTGAAGCTTACACAAGCGCTCAATCGATGTTTTTTTCTCTTACTTATGGCGTTGGAAGTGGGTTTGCTGATGCTAGCCGGCGCGGCGTTCGCCCAGCGCAGCGACACAAATGAAAATGACCATATACAATAATAATAGCACCGTGCTTATGCTGGTAATGCACGGTGGCGCCGACCTGAAAGTTGAGAAATCACTGCTCTGGAGGAGTTTTGTCTTCCCGAGAGCCAAAACACGGGGGAGCCTTCATTTCCACCTTCCCTTCCTTTTTTTCAAGGACGAACACCGATCGTTGGGAAGTTCGACTCTCAGAGACTAAAAATCGTTGACCAAAAAGTCCCAAGAATTGATCACATGTTGCCAATCGAGGCGTATGTCGAGGCCTTAGAGCTTTTTCGCGACTTGATGCAGGCGATTCTGCGTTCGTCCATTTAATTGTGACATTGCATTCCCGTTTTGCTTCAAAATCTAAGTGTAAAACGTGAGATTTAGGGAACGTTCGATCGATTCAGACACCGAGGGCGGTATTTTTCGCGGCTCTACTGCCATTTAGTCGATATACTACTTACTTTTCTGTAATGGTCATAAGTACGTGCGTTTAACGAACGATTGTTCTCGCCGTAACTCGTATCCATTATGAAGCAAAACGGACAACGCGGTAGCTCGCAAGACAGTCTGTCTGTTCATCCATCAGTAACTCATTCACTGACTTAGTCAGTCAGATTGTGAACAAAGCGAGCGAGCAAACCACCGACCCCAAAACGTTTCGGGCACGCTCGTCGGCGGCCGCGGCGGTTGATCCATCGATCACGCCGAAACGCTAATCTTCATTTACGGCAAAACCACCACGCCCTTACACCAAATTCCCGAACCGAGTTTCCAACCAGCCAGTTAGCGAGCTCGTCGTCCGACGAATCACACGAGGTGCCAGTTAGCTCAATAACATCAGTGGCCCGACCTGCAGCAGCAGCAGCACTACTCCGTCTCACTCTTTTAGACGCGCTCCATAAATGCCACTTCGGAATTGGACACGAAACATCTTCATGCGGTTGTCGCGGTCCGCGATCGTCCAATTCCTCTTCCGTTTCCGTTTTCGCAGTTTCGGCTCTTCGCTCGGAAACAGATCTGTGATCGCGGAGGTCAGAGTTTCTCTGAGAATTCTCGAGTCCGCAGAAAGCTGAACATGAACTCAATTTCGAGTTAATTTCATTTTTTTGTTGAACTAATCTCATTGAATTAGTTCGGCCTCTGTGAAACTCAGAACATTTTCCGAGTTTATCTGGATCGGAATTCTTCAGAAAAATAACAATAATTCCAAAACCGGACCGCGGGTGGGACTCCGGCGCCGGCGCCGTCGGTCGGGGATCCACTTCATCTGAATGAGTTCAAAATTCCAATTGACGCTGCACCCTTCGTTGTTCCACGAATTTCCGCTTCTTCAAATTCTTCGTGCTCTCCTCGGATGCCATAATTCAGAATTCCATCCACACGGGTGACTGAATGTTCGGATAAAAGTCCAGATGAGAACATGTTTGACTCGATAAATATGTGGTGGGACGGAGAAGAATGGCGGAATCGCGGTCGCCGAAAGCTGGAGCGAGCACCACGCCCGAGATTTACAATGTTTCGCGATGTTACGGTTGGAATTCATTAGGAGTTCTTCCTTCTTTCGAAAGTAAGCAAGAGTTATTATTGATGCCAAACATGGATTCGTTCGGTATTTTCACGAATACTATTCGGCTCTCCGTCAGCACTTCGGTTCCGAATATGTTTGACAGCTGCGTCTAGGTTTCATCTTTCGTTATTTTATGTACGTGCTGAGCGAGGTATGGGGATTTGAAAGTTCGTGTTTAGTCGAAACTTATCATTGGTCATCTTCACCGGCTCATTGCCAACACTGGAGCAACGATACACCTCAATCATCGGTGATCCCAACTGATGGGAGCCAACGTCATCAATCAAATAACAGGTATCGGGCCGTCCCGACAGAAACCCGCGATCGACAGGAACATGTTATTTATTTTGTGTCGCCGCTCGACAGCCGATTAGCTTCTAAACTGATCGGAGACATTCATCAAAAATGGCGGGGGATCGCCAAAGCCGCTCAGTGGAGGTCCATCCACTGAGACGAGGCTTCCTCCGATGCAGAAGAGCCGAAAAGTAGTTCTGAAGGCCGAAAAACTCCCATGGTTCCCATTCTTCCTGGAAGCTGCTGCCCCGGGAGATGCGAACACATCAGAGGGAAAAGCTCCAGGAGTTGTTCGTAGTCATTGAATTCTACCAGAGATCATCTCGAGGTTCGCGTTGTTGGGCGCTTGATGCAAACCGTAAACTGTATTCTCAGCTCTGGTTATGCCCCGTTGGACCAAAAAGCGGAGAAAAATAAAGAACGAGAGAAATGTTAATCACGACTTGTTGAACGACGCTTTTGAGCCGAAAATCTCACGAAGAAAAGTTTCGCTGTTTCTCCCTCTCGCTGCCGCTCCCACCCTCGGAAAGCTCAGCAACTCGGTCCCCTTGCCAGCCTGGCTGGTTCGTTGACTGACTGACTGACTGTCATCCAAAGTTAAGCTTCGAGGCACGACTACCACATTTCAAAATGCAACAAGTTCGGTCTTCGCTTCTCTCCCCGAAGTGTTCTTGATACATTTGTTCCGAAATTCTTCGCGCTTCGCTGAGCAGCCGACTCGTTAAGGTCCCGCACTCTCCCGGATCTTCGGCCCTTTGGAAATTCTCGCTTCTCGTATTACGTCTCAGCACGTCGTACATGAACACAATGTGAAATCCTCTCATTTCGTTGTTTTCATATCCACTCAAATTTCATAACGGATTTCGAAAAATTTAGGTTGATCTACGTCTCATTCTGAAACATCGCGACGCGTCATACAGTTGTTGTGACACGCACTTTGCAAGATTTCCTTCAAATAAAGACAAAATTCTCGCAATGTTTGTCTTTTTTTCCGCCGCAGATCATCAGCGACATAAACGATGGTACGTGACACTGAACACGACTTGATACGCGAACAATTAGGATCCCCTGACTCGCTTTTTGTCCGTGAAATCCCAAAAATGCTTCTTGAAGTTTTTTTTTTTTTTAGTTTTTCTCCAAAAGTCCGTCAAGTCAAGAGTGCGCGGGAGAAACTCGAAAACATTTTATGGAGGAGAAACATCGATGTCACGCGTTCAACGTTCCGAATAATCAAAAATTGCGACCGCAACGAAAAAGTGAAAAAGTTCCAAAACGCAATCAAAGTCAACTGTCACTCGACTTTCCGAGCGACTGACCGGGTCCGTCCGCGAGTATAATCAATTATTATTTCTCTTTCTGCTGAAAGTTGGTCGTAATTATAACGAGATTCCATTACTTTAATGGCGCGTTGGCCAACGAAGCAACGCGCGCGAAATCTTCACTTCCAATCTGTATCGTACGCTCGCTCACATCAGAAATGATATCGAAACCACGTTGGCGATATTCACGCCTGCCACTTCGATCTTGTCATCTCCGGCGTTATCATTCACGAATATCTTTTCTCGTCTAATGATGTGAAAAAACATACTTGTCGTGATTTATTCCGGAATTTCGAAGCTCACCATGTCCTCGACGGAATTTCCAAAAAACTTAATGAAAACCAGAACTGACACCTCACATAAGAAGTATGAGATGTGGGGAAAACCCACGAGGTCGCCACTTTTCCATCGTTTCTATTTCCATTTCTATTCTTTCCGTCCATGTATTGTTGTCATCCTTCTCATCGTTTCACAGAAACCGGAACGAATGAAGATAGAGGAAAGTGATGTGATCGACTTTCGTGAATTCTGAGATATTTCTTTCTCTGTATGTATTTTAGCTCCGAAACCCCAAGACGGATCTTCGCATCTCGCCCCGCCGTTGACGGCCCACCACCGTTATCTTGTGAGAATTTCTCGTTCGGTGGATGTTCTTTCTTTCTTTCTTTCTTCGCTGCGAGCACTTCTCAAATAACTTGCATCACCGTTTATCTAGCTGTCTCCAGCAATCAGTCTGTGTCTCTTTCCATCCGTTCACTGTACATCGATTGATATAAGATTTAACAGAGTAGAGGTTGTCGCCTAAGTGGTCGACGGCGACAACGGAACGTCGCGTCGTCGACCTACCGCATTTGAGTTTTGGATTTTATTTATTTCTGCTTTCTCTGTGTTTGATCCGGTCATAAAACCACAAAATTCGCGGATCAAAGTACCAATAATGATGTTGATCGAAACGACGATCATCTCCCGCGATAAACCTGCTCGATAATGCTCGTCATAAATGACTGCGATAATGACGAGAACGTACGGGAAACTGTTTTGCAATAACAGGTTCTTGATGTTTGCAGAATTTTTACAATCGTCGGAAGAGGTGTGAGGATTCACAGAAAGAATCGAACGCGAGGACGTTCAAGATTGCGGAAAGTTTACTGTTTTGTCTTGGGCATCACTCTAATTGCACTGAAATTCAAAACTTAAGATCCAGACTCTTGAATCATCTGATAGACCATCAGGCCGAGGTTCGAGCCGTGGGTTCTGGTGAGAACTTCACTCAGCTGATCGCTGTATTCGAGCAGTGAGTTTCAGCTTCACGAATCTCAATTGTTTCTTTAAATGTAGTGGTGGTCCATCTTAATCTCTCGGAATGTTCTCAAATCGCGAAATCATAAACGGTCGGCGGCGTGATCCACGTCCGCCACAGAGAGCTTCTGAGCAGCACCAAACTGCCGAATGACAAAAACTCGACCGTAACGTTTGGATTTGAAGTATTCCAGCTCGAAAACTCTGTAACTTCTTGAATGAGAGTAACCTCTGTAACCTCTAGAAAGGGATTTCGATCCGAAAAAATGAGGAATGGAAGTCTCAGAGACATTTTCACCCTCCGATCGTTCACGTATTCCGAGAATGTTTTCTGGAAACGGAAGAAAACCGCTCAGGAACGATCTCTGCTCGCGCTGATGCCGTGGCCGTGGACTGCAGAGTTCACGGATCGTTTGGGGAAACGGAAACCAGAAGTGACAAAAACAGGTGTTGAAACTTCCGTTCATCCGAACAATGCGGACGGAAAACTTCCGTGCCAGACTCATCGTCTGATCTCGATCGCGCGGCTTTGTGCTTGCGGAACTAATGGTACTCGTGTTTGCGGGAGCCTTCAACGATCACCGAATATCCCGTTATTGGTCACTTGTTTGATCGAGGAAATCTTCTTATTGTCGGAGGGTTTCCGACGGACGCGTTGCAAGCCGTCACAGGGTCAAGCGGATTACGAAAACGCGGCATTGTAAAGTAACAAAGTATCAACGAGGATCCGAGGCTTCTATTTGACTCGGTGATCTCGATCTTTTCTTTTCTACTTCGAAACGAATCCGACCGTGCTCGTCTGGTTTTCTTGAAACTTTGGTGAATGAAGTCGATCCGACGGCAAAAACGAAAAGCCGGTCGACCGACACTCCAGTGTTCCACCTGACATGACACTTCGATTTCGTCTCCGTCTCACATTCGATACGGCTACCGCGGATTCGGAGACTTTTTCGTGAGCAGCGCGCGGGCGAGAACGCTATGAGCTTCACGTCGGCCACACCGAGAGTATCGCTCAGAAACGCGAGAAGTGATATGGAAAAGTAACATCGTCGGAAAGAGACGTCGCGGTGCGGTGATGGGTTTTGCTCGAAACACGTGTTTTTTTTTTCTCTCCGCGACTCGCCGATCGACGACTCGAAAACCAAGCTGAACGCAACGAGCACAGCAAGAACACATTTTCGGCAACAACGGCGACGACGACGCGACGTTGTTAACAGCAGAAAGAAAGCTTTGAGCGATTGGATTCGCACGCGCGCCCACAAAGGAAAGAAAAAAACGAGCTCACGAACAAACGGAGAAACAAAACAAACAACCAGCAAGCAAGCAAGCAAGCCGGACAAAGTAGGAGGGAAACCGAGGCGCTTACGGAGATGTCGAATCTTCCCGAGTCCTGAAATTTCTGTGCAGTCCATGATATACTCTACCTGTGGGCCTTCGGACATTGCTCAAGAACGAATCACGAATGCAGACGTCTTTTTGGCTTCATTCCACGAGCGAGTTGGAGCGATAATAAATGTCAATCCCTCAAGGTGTCACTTTGGTTTGTTCGCGAACTCGGGAATGACACTTCAGCGGAATTCACGGCGAACTGCTTCCGAAACACATCCGTCATGCTTAAATTTCAAACGATCGATTGAGAAATCGATAAATTGCATGAATGAAGCTCGATTCGATTCTCCACAATGACCCAGGGACGTCATTCCATACCGTATCGCTATGCATCCATTAGCACCTGAGCGGAAACCTCGGGTCTTGGGGAGGTACAGTCGTGAATGCGCCCCGGAGTCCATCAGTGAAGTCATGGTGGGAATCGGTTCCGTTTTCGAGCGTGATGTTCCAACTTGAACTTCTTTGTGGCGGACTTTTGAGAGGTTTTTCTCGCCGTTCAATAAAAATGACGCTTTCGATCGTGATGATGCTTCGTGCGCTGTTGTTCGATGATGAGCGAACCACCGAAACCGAATGTGTTGATGGATCAATGGATGAACGCTGCACTTCGCGAAGAAGTGAAAAGTAAAAACGATCGAAAACTCGATCAGTGTGTCCACGCTGAAGCCCTTCGTTTCCTTTCTCAGGCCTTCTGATGCCGCCATCGTTGGAAAGTTGCAGAAACTGCCTGAACGGAACGTTCCATCCGAATGAAGCAATAAGAGAAGAATCCAAGCTTGCTCAGCGGCTACTCGGCAAAACCCTGGACGGTTGTCCGGTCGACCCGACAGACGGGCGGACTCGGTGTCGGTCGTCATTAAAAGCTCATCGCCGTTCATCATCGAAGAAGCGACGATTTTCCCCCGAACGCTCAGTCACACCTAAATAGCGCCACTTGTCGTCTTCACGATATCTGAATATGTTTCCGATCAACTTTTTATTCCGATCGTCCACGTCGCGTGCTGCTGTTGCTCGTGCTGTGACTCGTGTGAAATTTTGCAACGATGAAGTGAGCTTTGACAACGACTGCCGAGCCCCTTGAAACCGAGATTCCCTGTCAGGAAAAACGCGCGCTGCCCACGGTAGACGATATCCTTGAGACTCAAGCCCCGGGAACATCATTTGGAGGTGGCAAGCCGAAAGCGTGGAACTCCCTAAACAGACAGAAAGAGATTCCACTCATCTCATTTCGGCTTAAACTCCGTCTTGCACGTTGCTTAGGTTGATGGAATCAGAAAAGTCATACACTAGAGGAACTAGAGTCATATAATCCCTAATGAAACGACGCAGGCAGTGGAAGAGCATCTCTTGTCACAATCTTCCCCACCTGACCTTCGTCCATTGCTTGTTAGCCAACATCCACTTTGGACCGACAGAGTCGGATAATGAAGTCTGAGCCGCAGAGTGCGAAAGGAGGCGAAACGTTAGATGCAACAAGCCCCCGGAATCGGATTAGCGGTGCAGGAAGCAACCTAGAACAACAGCGGCAACAATGAGATGTACGTCGACGGGGCCTTCTCGAGAGCCGAGTCTCTTCGGCTATCCATCTTCGCGACCGATCACTCAAACATCGAAGTTTGAAGTCTGGAATGCGAACATTTCCACTTCTTTTCGGATTTCTCCCCAAGATTACAACCACTTCAAAACTCTCACTCCTAACGGCTTTTCTCGTTGCCACCGTTATTTTCGATGGCCCCCGAGTTTTTGTCGTTGTTGCTGTTGTTGTTACCGTTACAGCCGTTGTCGCTGTTGTTGTTGTTGTTGTTCTTTTTTTGTTGTCACCTTCTTACAAGTAGAAGGTGTTGTTTCGAAAACGCCGCTACAGGTGATGAACAACTCGCGAAGTGAGAAGCCGCCTGTCCGGCGACCGCCCGCTCGCCAACGTCATCCAAAAACGCGGAGACAGCTGGGCGAGACGAGATGTCATAATTTTATGAGATGGCCCTTTTGCATGAATTTTCGAGATTTTATCGATGGCCGTGTCCCGAAATAATGATGTCATCACTTTACCGAACGATTGTAAATTGTCGTCGCTGTTACTTCCTGGAATTTCATTCGTTCGGTATCTTGAACATAGTCGCTCCAAATATTTCGATATATTTAGACAAACTCTCTTGATAAATGCTCCAGGGGCCAAAGGTCAGGTATGGAAGCTAAGACACCAGGAGTATTTATATCTTTTCGTCCAGTTTTCCGTCAGAATCATCACCGATAAGATTACAATTGATGACATTTCAGATTGGTGGGTGCAAGAGCACGTCTGAGCAAGAAACGATTGGTGCGGGAGTGATCGCTCTGCGAATTCTCAATTCATCGAAGAAGTTCATCAGATTCCGTTCTGTCGGAAAAGATAGCGATTCCAGTTCTCTTCGAAATGCCCGAAAAGGAACGGGTTATAGTGCCGAGGTTACAGGTGGGCTCCTCGGGTGGGAGCTGCGGATGCGGATTCTCGGCAAGGCCGCGAACAACTCGATCAAAAGCAACGCAAGGACAAATGAGCGATCAATGCGCAAAGACGCTTCGTGATTTGAAACAAAGTCACGAAGACCACAGAAGTTCACACTGAAGCGTTGCTTCGTGGCCAGATTCGATTTAGAGAACTCCTAATCAACGTCGAAATCAGAAAAACTTCGATTGTGGCACTTAAAACTTGACTCAACGACCTATGTATTTTTTGAGGCTCTCTTTGGTTCAGTCTCGAGATCTCTGAAAGGAAATCTGAAGAATTGCTCAGTTGTATAATTGCGACGTCTGTTCCAAGTGCGTGACATCTAAACATGAAGATTCAACTACAAGACTCGCTCAAAAACAAGAACGAAGTCATTACGCGCCGGTCATGTACACACAATGTCAACTGCAGTTGTCCAAAAAGTTCGGTTGAGCGAGCAAACAAGCCGAAACCAAAAAAAAGACAAATTATCTCTAACGACGAACGATCTGAGTTAAATTAGAGAGGATAGAGATTGCAATAAATGCAAGCCAGAAGTGGAACATGTTCCCAAGATGTGACGTCACCATTCCCGTTGAACGAACTCCACGACTTGAGACTGAAGTGTCTTCAGGTTAGGCTGATATTCGGACGACATTTAACGTGAGTTGATTGTCCTGAGCGGATGACCTTGAATCACGTGAGACAATAACAAACATGCAACGTCGCGACGTTGAAATACCGCATCTCCACTCGTCTGCCTTGAATATCTGCCCGAATATTACTTTGCCATAACGAATGAGTGATGAGCAAATTAGTGAATGAGCAAATGAGTGGATTGAAAGATGAGCTTCGCCGCTGGCGGCCGAAACAAGGGGCACGCACGGCTAACAAAGGAACGCGGACGAACAAAAGCCTTGTTTGAGGCACATGTTACCACCAATCGTCGTCCAATGACATCTGCGGCTTCATTCGACGAAGGTGGAAGAAGAGAAACAACATGGTGACGAGAAGCTGATCAGGTTTCTAGAGATTCTAGCTTTTCACACGCGAGCGATGAAATCTGATTGGAGACCATGTGAGACCGCCACTGGAATGCGAACATCGAGTTTACGGTAATCCTCAAAAACGAGCGGAAAATTTCGAGGATTTCAGACGGAATATCGCGGAATTTTGTAAATCTCCAAAAATTCCTAATCGAGAGGCATTCTTGAAAATTCGAGGTTTCCGAAATGCTCCATCTTCGAACATGTCTCGGCTCTTCGAGCGGCCGTCGGCGAGAAGATCGTGTAACAGGGCGTCTAGAGAGCATAGATTCCAGAAAGCAAAACCGAAAACTCCCGGCTTGGCGGTTGATCCAAAATTTTGCCATAATTTGGCGTTCATGACGGTGACCGCAACAGCCGTTATCCTCAATGACTTTCGCAGTTTGTTCTAAGCGGACCTTGTTAAACGCACGCTGAATGTTCTTGAAGTTCGTCTCCTCGGTAATTTTCGCAATAATCTATCAAGCGTGATCTATATAATTAAATCCATCGGGGAAGGATGCGATCGTTCGAATATTCGAATCACTGCCGTATTCTAAAGCGGGTCCACCTATCCGAAGTCGTCGTCGAATGCGTAACTGACAACAGCTCCCGAGGTGAAGGTCTCACTCTTCCCCCATTTTGGCTTGCGTTTGAATTCGAGATTATTTTACAGCAGGGGCTCCCCGGGGGTTCGAGTCCCTCGAGGGAGATGGCTGGCCACTAGTCTTCTCTCAAGAACACTTTCATCTCTTCGATTTCTGAAACCACCGAAATTGATCGAAGTTGGAACAGTCATTTGCTTCCTAATGCACCATCTACGATGCGCAAGTAACCATCGGATGGATGTATCGGATCTCGAACACCAAGCATTCTATGTAATGAAACGCAAACGACTTCTCATTTGAAATTCGTGGACGCCAATCTCGCTTGCTAACGAGCACTAGGCCATCGGACGCGTGAAGAATCATTGTGGATAATCGCGCGGTCGAAAATTAATTGGAATGCAATAAAAAAACGCTGTGTATAATAATGTGCTTGATGCGCGCCGTCTGCCCGAACTCGGAGTTGCTTCATTTATTCTCCGTCTCCCTGAATTCAGGGGAAGGTTCACAGAAACAAGTTTTCCAGAGAATGCAGATCCAGTGACAGAAGATGAAAACATGGAAAATGAATCGGATTCATCCGAATCAGAATAATTTCCCAGCTCTTTACATACACTCCGCTGCTTTCACGAAACGACCGCGACGAGTGCCGGTCGCGCATGCGCGTAGAAAACACGCGTTTCCAGAGCAACAGGAGCTATCTTCCCGGATATCCTCTGAAGATCCAGTTCTCTCTGATTCGGCTTTGTGTCCATGAACTACGTCGTCCTCGCAGGACGGGCATCGCCACTGTGGCTCGTTTATCCACATTAGAATCAAGGCGAAAGCACAGAGGTTGATTCTCTGTCGGACAAAAGTTAGCTGAATCGCTGTCTTTCTTGTTCTCGTTCCCTTCTGTTGTTCTCTGTCGTTTCGTCTCCGAATTTGTGGTGTGGGGCATTGTGTGCGAAATCATATCATCAGCGGATCTTCAATCAAACATTCGGCTCGCTTCGCTGGACGACCACAAGCCCACCGGTTCGTCAGTCAACCAGTTTGTCTGTCTGTCATTTATTCATTCATCCAGTCACTCAGTCAGTGTATGAGCGAGGCGAAAAGAAAGCTTCAAGATTCGCGGATCCATCTCAGTCGGACGGCCTCTCGGCAGTGCTCTGACTCTGGAAGACCCATTCTCGTCGGAAACAACGAGGGAACTCGACACCGACCGAGCGACCAACAGATAGAGGATATGACATCAGGGAGAGGGAATTCGTCGCAAAACTCCGGAAAAGTCGATTAGAGTTTTCCATTTATCGGTCATGAGTTACTTTCGGTTATCGGTGAAAATTTTCACATTTTACAACCCGGAGCTGAATCTACGTGAGAAAACTTCTGTATTTGAAGCGATATCCGTGAGGATCTCTTGTCTCTCGCGCTCGAACTCTAAAACGTGATCTGCGTTCCGCCACTGCGGGGTCCTAGCTTGCACTTCAGAAACGTCTATTAGTCTATCGTCTGCGCGGCATGCAGTTCGTTTTCTCATGAAACGCCCGTTTATCAATTCGGCGTCGATCGATGTTCGTATCAACATCAAATTCGTCCGAGCATCAATTTATGTATCGGATTCGTGCGGTTTGCCTTGCCTTGTTTTGGCAGAAGGTATCTCCGCAGCCGTGGAGGTATTTTTCTTTTTTTCGATGCTGGTGGTAATTAGAAAGCACTCCGTATTTTATGTCGCCTGATGTCGTGGTGGCTACGACGACGATAAACGAGAGAGAGAGAGAGAGAGGGGTGGAGGAGCTCGTCTCGAAAAAACAAGGTAGGGGAAAGAAAACCATCGACAGAGTCGAGAATGAACGCAGAAATTATCTGCCAGATGTCACGCCGCTGCTAGATCACTCTCCTGAACTTGAAATCCACTTTTTTGCATTTCAGGATTATTTCTGAGTTCGTTCATGGAATCATTGCAAAATATAACGAAATAATGTCCTCCCTTTTGATATCGATCGAAAATCGGACAAACTTCTCTGATCGTCGCAACATTGTACTCAAACATCTCAAGATCTAGTGCCGCAACTCAGACCGAGGAAATCGATGAAGAATCGGGACAATAAAACGATGAACTTGCCGGTTTCAAGACTGATAGCTTCTCTTCGCCGTTGGAGAAACTGTTCTGACAGAGACAGAGGACCTCAAGAACGAATTAGGAGAGAAACGAGAGAAAATGGTCTCGAGTTTTAAGGGAAACATCGATTCGAGAAGCTATGACGCCGCACAGACAACAATGACTGTGAACGATTGTACGATCTTTTGGAAACTTGATCGAGTGTACAGGCTTTCGGAGAAGATGGAGGGTTCGGCGAAATGAGAATAAATCTCGAAGAGAGGAAAACGGGAGCATTGAAAGAAGAGTTTCCAAAAGATTTCAATTCAACTGTCTCGACATTCGATCTCAAATCATCGAGAATTTTGCGCCAAATTCGTTCGAAGACGAAGAGGACCGAAGTTCTCCTCTTTCGAATCATTTGAAATTCGCAGATTCCGGAAAAACCCGTGAGCTCAGAGAAAAGGATTCTCTTTCGTGGAAATCGTAAACACATCGGCAGCTTCCGAGGCATTTATCCAGTAGCGGGATCCCGATCCGTTAAAAAATTAGATTCGGGTTCTTCTCTTTGCTTTTTAATCGTTTCTCTCGCCTGACTCCATTCTTCTCCGACAGTAAATCGTCAGCGATCTTGGCAGACTGGCGGAGATAACTCGGACGAAATCGAACGTACAATTTCGCCGATTGGGCCGAGGCCAAGAGCAGCTTCGACAATAATTCGGCTCCTCGCTCGCTGGCGCGCTTCATGTTACTGTGAACCAAGGCACTGCTGCCCATAAGTAGCAAACACGAGACTTCTGTTCGTTCGTTCGTCCGTCCGGTCAGCCAGTAAGTCGATCAGCGAGGCGTCGCATTTCTCGCACAGATCGTTTCGATTTCGATTCCCTTCCTTTGATACTGGCAGCGCACCAGCACACTTGGCACCGGTACCAACTTGTGCTCCTTAATCGAAGTACCTCTAAGAGATGCCAGAACAGGTGACCTCAGACGGGAAGGTCTCCTTCTAGAATTCCAAAGCAAACTCGTTCCGAAAAGATGGAATCACTTCGGGTCCGATCCCTCGGAATCGCTGTTTCTAGGTATGTATATCGATCGAACAACGCGGAATTTTTATGTCGAGACGAGGGAAGCGAAATTTATCGCCTTTTGAATCGTTTCTAATTTGTCTCAGTCCTGAATTCTGGAAGCTCGCCGGCACCCCGCGAGCACCTTCACTGGAAAAAATCCAAAAGATCCAAAACGAGGAGAAATTACGGAGGGAGAAGATTTTCGTTCTTCAACGCCCTTTGGCGGCTTCGTCGTTCAACTAACAGTTTTCGCCACCGTCGTCGTCGTTGTGGCCGCCATCATCGCTGTTCAACACTTCGAAGTGAACCGAAGTAAGCGAGACGACCGCGTGAAGATCAACGACGACGATACGGGCTCCCTTAAATGTACCCGCTTGCCCGCCCTGCGAGTTCCACTCGAAACCGCAAATTGGACTTCTCAAAAAATGGAAACCGCTCCACGGCCGACAGTGAATTCTCAGTTGTTGGTGGAACCTTTCCCGAATTCGTTTCTTTTCTTCCACAATACGATTGAAAGAACAAGGATTGACTCACAAACCCACGAAATTCCTAGGTTTCATCCCATCTGGCTCAATATCGAATTTTCTTGATTCGAAGTTTATGAAAAGCGTTTCGGTCTAGCTCTATAAGCATCGAGGTGGCGGAATCAGATGACGGAGAGCAGCAGCAGCGACTTACCATTTTCAACCGTTGATGCATCTGGTTGTCCAGTCCGTGAAGCCTTGGAGTCTCGAGGTAATTGGGCTGTGTCGAGTCGAGTTCTTGGACCACTTGGAATCACTTCTCTGGAAAGGCAGAAAAGAGGACTCTTGAGCTACATCGAGAATTCATTCAGAGAGATAACAGAGGGAATATTAAACTGAACAAACTCTTCTCAGACGTCACGAGCTGTCCTATCGGTCGATGGGAAGTTCTTTTTAGAATAAGTCTCGTCGGCATCGACGCCGCGTCTGAGCATCGTTTTATCATCGCTTCGATCATTAACAACGCTCAACGAAGGGAACGACATATTTATACAGTTGACGACAAGACTAACGATTGCTTTCAACGTAATTTATTCGCATGCAATCATCTCAATTTGGATAGTTTACCAATCGAGCCGAGCGTTGCGTAGAAATCGACGGAAAACCCGGAATCTTCAACCGCCGGACCGAGGATTCACGATTCTCTCTCAGAACTTTCGAAATTTCAGAAATCAGGAGATTCGCGTCGCGTGTCGTGAGCACTCGAAGAGTGATCGTCGATGAAACCGGTGTTCGAACTGATTCGTCCAACGCGCCCAACAATCCGGTGAGTTATCTAAGTTTTCTGTCTTCTGTAAAGACGAAGACAACAGGTTGGATCACGATCAAAGAGGCGAAGAAAAATGTTCACAAAGTTCATTCACTTAACGCCTCCCAGACGTCATGGCGAGTTTAAAATCGTTGTTCGCTTCGGAACGCCCCACCGCCCTTAGCGGCGACGTCAGAACTCCCACCTCATCCACAATTACATCATGAATATAGTCCTCATAACGCGATCAATAACCATCCACATCAAATTCTCCACGATTTCCACATCTCGAAAATTATCCACCTCAGACACGATCAAACCATGAAAAAATATAATTTCCTTGCAAGTCTGCCGTTTCGTCCCGGAGTTCCGGATTCCCAAAAGCCCGAATCATCAGGAGCTCGAATGTTCGAAAGTTCGAATAATTCAATGCTCAGCGAGGATTCAGAGCTCTTCTCTCCCGTGCCCACAAGCATACTCTCGATACTGCCATTTTGTATTATATATCTATTTCCAAATTAGCGAATATCTAAATGACTGATCTGAACAGTCGCTCGCAGTTGCGCCGAGGCAAAGCCAGTTATGCCGCAGCACCCAATGGTCGGTAGCTCGAGGCTGCCGCTGGAAGGCACAACAACGAAGTGCGAAGAACGAAGAGAAATCTCTTCTGCTGCAGTTACAATGATTGTGAACGTCCTTCGTCCGAATCTCATTGTCGACAAGAGCGACTGACGAAGAACGACTCTCTCCAACACACGAACATTTACAATCTCGCGGAGGAACAGATACAGGGAAAACGTTTCCCACATTGACTGATGGCAATCATCGAAACAATGGGCGCCATAAAATCTCAAGAACATCGATTCCTCTACTCGCCTCCTGAGATACGAATCAGACATCGTGAGAGTTCGGGAGGGAGTCTCGGGATTTCCATCGAGAACTTCCTTCCATGTTCAGTTGTTGTGACTGTGACAGAAAAAAGAGAAAGTTCCAGAGCTCGAACATTTTGTGTTGTTTCCGAGTGGGTTGCTTCTCTGCTGCTCGTTCGAGGGCCGAGCAGAAACGAAACAGCGCTTTGTTTGCTCCGCAGATTGACACCAGTAACGACAGCGACGACGATGGTAGCGCAGCAACAACAACACGGCTGGCTGACACAAAGCCGAGCGGGCTGATTGACAGACGAGCCGACTGAACTAGTGGAGCAGAGAGACTACCGGAACGCGAGCCGAAGAGGAGGTCACTGGGGCTACGGCCACCGATGCATCTTGCCAGCAGCATATGGTTCTCGTCTTGTACGTACTCTACGACCGCGGCTCGAGCCCAACACACGGTTTCCATCTACAAAAGTGAAAAGTGGAGGCACCACGCGGTGCGGAATGTCCGACCACTTCAGTAAAGATGGGAAAGGGCAGAAATTAGGGAAATACACGATAGGTCATCAAATTGATGTGAAAACGCGACGCCTCGAGCTGTTGACAGGTTGGAACACCACGACTCCCGAATCAAAGGACACGCTATTAAGCATTCGTTCACACAGACAATGAAAAAACACTTCCACTGGATCTCACGATCCAGTGTAGTGACTGCTTCGTTGTTTGATGTCGGTACTCGTATCGCTGAACGTTGTTGCTTCTGTTGCTGTCGTCAGATGTTGCTAAATATTGTTGTAGTTGAGAATCATCGTCTGTTGCGGCAACTCGGGATTCCAAGCTTCCAAGCGAAGGAAGGATCCGTCAGCTCGAACGTCACGTAATCTGAACGTGACGCTTATTGTGAGCCAGACGGCGTGCGTGCACGAGTTCAAGTGTGTGTTTATGCAAAGACAGGGACCATGAATGAGATTGAATTGAAGACATTCTCGATCGGGAGAAACTGAGGCTTCTTGTTCGGGATTCAGGCATTCATGCGAGAATGGAAATTGAAGATGCGAGATTTCAGGGAAGAGACCAGTATCTTCCTTCCGACTCCATACGTGATGCAAGTTCAGACTGAATCGTGTTTCGACATCGTGTCTGCATTTGAACTGCGCAAAAAATCTCGCCTGCGTTTCGCAGGGCTCGAGGTGTGAGAGAATCGGGCGAAGTTCCCAAAATTGTTCAAGTTTGAAGATGTCTGGAAGAATGACTTTCCGCACTTCAGCGGTGATGAGAACTGACCACAGGCTATCAGCTCGATCTAACTCAGCAAGTGAGTTTGATTATCACACCGGACGAACGCTCGTTCTTTCTTTCTTCCATCGTTTCTCTTCATTGACTCAACTTCATCCAACTGATGCTGAGACAAAAACTAAGTTGGAGTTCGCACCCCGGTTTCAGCTTGAGGCCTGAACCTCCACCGAGCCGCGTTCTCGAACCTCATTGCAAGTTTCAACTCTTTCGTTGCATCCTCCGTTCGTCTGTTCGATTCGATTTTCACCCGGAATAGATGTTTCTGAATCGAAATTCCGATTCTCTGCTTTGAAACAGAATGATCAACGGAGCGTTTCAGTGCTTCTTCAGCTGGCTGCTGAACGCTATGCCAACAAAGTCGGTCGTAATTCAATCAATGAAGAAGAGTATCCGAGGAATTTGTTGAGTGGGGCACCCTGCGTGCCGAAGATCAATCGATAGAAAGGTAGATGGATGATAGATAGACGATCGGCTATACGAGTCCCGAGTCTGTTAGTGATCATTAGCGGGCGGGCGGGCGGGCGGCTTACTTTCGATTTTTCTCAGCCTTTCCTTATCACCGTCATCATCTTACCACGCTCCGTCATTATTTCTCCCAAATCTCTGTGTGACCGGCAGTCCAAGGGAACTGCCTCTTCTGCCGCAATTTTGCTTGAGATCTTGTTTTTATGATTCAAGTGTCAATTACCCAATCTTCATTTAGATTCTGGAATCGTCCAAGACTGCGGCACTTTGCGAGATTTCGTGGAATTTGATTCTTTTTTTTTTTTTGTTGTTCCGATTCGTCACAACTTCCGCTGCTCGTTTGGATCTGAACAAGAATTACTTTAGCTTATGATAGTGGAGAAATGATCAGGCGACCTTCCGATCATAACGGGGCGCACTGCTGTTGAGGATCATTTTCTGCCGTCGCGTCTTAAAATTTTCTGGTCGGTGTATCAACAATTCAGGGAGGTCGCGTTCAGAGCTTTCGGCGACTAACGCACATTTTCCGTGACATGGGGTTCCCGTTTCTTTTTTTTTTGTCATCATCGAACGAGACACTGACGGACGGACTTCATTCGTTTGGCCAGGTGTCTGATGTACGACGACATCGACTTCAGCGGCAACGACGACACAGCTTAAACAACATTAACAACAACGGAATCACCGACAGTAGCAACAACAATCGATCCGCTGTCGTAACATGGAACATAGCGAGTCGAAGGAAACGTCAACGACAACAAATTGTTGTCCCTGCTTGTCAGAGACACTGCGCATGATGCTCACGACGTCGTTTGCAAAATCGAATAGAACAATAGAATTGCTCGGCTGGTAATTGAAAGCCAAATTAATCAACTCATCTGCGACAGCGGCCGAATGGGACCGCTTTTGACCGTCTCGAACAAAGAGCCAGACTAATTCATTGAGTCTCCAGACTCCTTTCCTCGACGAGGAAGGAATGAATCAATATATGATCGACGATTCGAACGACATTTCGCGAAAGGGACCGCGGCTGTCAGCCCGCGAATCGTTAGCGTTCAATCCTAATACAGAAGGGAAACTCCACGAATAGAAGACAAAAAAGAAATCGGGGATAAAAAGCTTCGCACCGCGGGCGGGCGTCAGAAATCGTGGGCGGCTTATCCATTCATTCACTCATATTTCAATGTTAACTCGAAGGCCGCGATTTCTCTTGGGCGCGGTCTTGAGCTCCCTCCTTGAGATTTGAATTTCTTGAATCCGTTTGTCGCTCGTTCAGATTTCCCCGTGCAGCTTCTGTGCATCGGTGACTATTCAGAACTACTCAAGGCGATCACGGGGAATGTTTTCTGCTCTGGGAGGCTCCACACGTTTCTCGTTCTTCCTCAACAAACGACGTCGAGCAAAGTATGCCTACTTCGCAAAAAGACTCGGATGTATGGATGGATGGATACGCGCGAGAACTGTGAAGAAATATTCCCGACTCAGGAAGAAGTTCTTATTTCTCAGAGTTTCAGAAAATCATCGAGCATGCAAGAGCACACTTGACTTGTTGCTCACGTCCACGTAAGCGACGGACGTTCAAAACGGAAACCAAAGTCTCTGCCGTGGGAATATCAAATACTATCATGGCACTATGTCTTCCGATCCGCCCGTCTCACTAGCGCCGCGCCGGTCGATCCGACTGTCGTCGGTGCAAGTGTGTCTCAAGGCAATAATCGTCATCCGAAAGATGAGAAGAGCCATTCGGCGGAGCATCAAGCGAAACATATGTCCTTTTTGTTTCAACAGCGCAATTCTCTCCGACGATTCACCCGGCCAAGAGACGGACGAGCGAAGACACACACACACACTCACATATGGCAATTCATGCGAGGCATGTGTTGCACAAAGTTCGGGCTCCGAAATTCGGCCCCGTCCAAGGAATCAGATCACAAAGTTCCCGGCGTTTTCCACTAGGGAACCTTCGACCCTGTCGAAATCAGTTTGAGGCCGAGGAATCCGCAAGCTGAGATGAAACTGACTTCGTTGAATGTAGCCATATGTTGCCGTAGTCATCCCGCTGACCCGGTAGTCCACATGAGCAAATTGATTCCGATTCGAATATGAATTTGTGGAATAATTCACATCCAAATTCATATATTTCAAGAAATTCACAAGCAATCTATGAATTGATTCGAAATATTATCTGAAATTCATCTTTGGAAATTTCGTAGGTAAATATGAGAGATATACTTCAAATATATCATACATATATACATATATCTAATATATATATGTATACATAAAAGATTTATGAAAACTCATTCATTATGACTGTTCGGTAGCAGAATTTTGGGAATTTGACCGCGAGAGCATTCCGAGTATGGTGACCGAAGGTATTATCTCAGCTTTTAGGGTACGTCGAGTTCGAACTTGAAGTTTTTGAAATAAATTCGCAATTTGGGCATGTTTCGGTCGACACGAAAGCACTGAAACTGAACTTAGGGAAAATATTCGCGAAGAAACTCGCTGAACTCCGAGCAGTTTTAGCTCGTTCCCACCTGTTGCATCCCAACGAGAAGAACATACGAATTTCAAGGCCGGGAAGCACGATCATTGATCTAAATAGTTCGAATTCGATGAGCCTTCTGAAGTCGGAAATTCGAAGTCCTCGGATCCGGAACGTCGCGCCAAAAATTCCCATCCTCAAATAAGAAGAGAAACTGCTGCACTTGAACCCCCGTCCGGGGAATTCCCCGAATTCCGACGTGAATATTGAATTCACTAAAGGCTTAAATATTCGAGGAACGCGATCAGAACCTACGCACGAAATCGTGCAAATGGAGTACGCGCCTTTTTGTCCCTGGAACTCCAAAATACAAGCTGTCGGACGCGAGTTGAAACTTTTCCCAGTGCGATTCATGAAGTCTCAGTTCGTCTGACCAAGAACCGATTCGCAAAATTCCTTTCTGTTGTCATACAACCGTGATCGTTCTGTGAGACGCGATCGACCACTTCGAGTTAGGTATTCGCATTCTTGGAATAAATATAAGATTATTCCGAGGAAGAACTGCTTTGAGTTTCAGATAATCAATTCCTGATTGGAAAAGCGCGAACGGGACCGCTTGGTGTGTAGAAACCCGCCATCTTAACATCGGACGTGGGCTGAACCAAAAAGAGTACTCCAGCCCCGCTCATGTTTTGTGCCACGTGCCTTGCCGGTGCTCCACAATCGTTCGAAATTGAAACATTGGTTCTCAGTATTTTCCCTCTTTTCGCTAACCAAGCGGAGAGCTGACCAAATAGAGTTGTGACCCCGGCCCAAGCTGAGCATCCATTGGAAGCGAAGCCTGTGATTCCTTCAAGATGGATACCGGTGGTAGGCAAGCTAACGCGGTCGTCCGACCGACCGACCGACCGACCGGATGAATGGTTGATTCCCGGTAAGCGGATTACCCGGTAGATGATGATCATGATGATAATAATGATGATGATGATGATGACGTCGACGTCTTTGACGACGATGTCGACTGAGGAGCTGATCTGCCCAAACGGGGAGAACGAAGGCAGCCTTCGGACGCCTACGCCTTCGGTTTGTCTGATGAAGTCGATGCGTTAAGCGAGTTTTTTTTCTCTTCTTCTCCTCCTGCTTGGCTTTCGTGCTCTCAATCTCCGTCGGCCGACCGGCAGCTTCGCCAATCAAGAAGCGCCGACCCTATTTCGCTCTAATTCTAATCTTTTTAATTCGGATATCGACTTCTGATTTTGGTGTTTTCGGCGTTCCTGTTCCTTTCTTTCTTTCAAAGTATTACTCCGTCAAATTGACTGACGGCCCGAAAAATGAAGCCTCAGATGTTCAGTGTCCGTGGCTCGTTTGCGACTTTCGTTTTGGAAAATTATTTTTCTTCTTCCACACACTGATGTTGTCCGTGACTTTTCTTGGATTTTTTTCGTCGTCAACCGACTAACGAAATAAATGGTCGAAGTCGTTAGGTGGACGAAATCTTTTCCTGAGGATATTTTTCACGAGACGCCGCTCGAGGCCTGAATCCGAGCCGCTCGGTTGAATGAACACCTGAGGAACTACGTGTTCGGCATTAAACATCTGAGGGAAAACCGCGCAGAGATTTCTCAGCCCGTTTTCTGAGCTTCGTGTCTTTCGATCAGGGAAAAGTTCACGCTTGACTTCGGAGCTGCGCTCCTGAGAACAGGGTTGAGCGATTCCTCTCTTCGAATACGCTCCATTTCGCGAAGAATCGGCGAAATGGCCGAGTGGTCGGCGCGGTCTGCAACGGACGTCCGAACTTACATGTGGGGCATCTGAGCCACATTAACCGCGGTCTCTGCAAGTTCGACCGGGGAAATCGGCTCATCCCCACATTTCGGGTATGTGCTTTTATTAAGTCGAGTTCGAGCTCATCTGATCGATCGTCCTCTTCATTATCTGAACGAAGCAAAGGAGAAAGCTGAGAATGTGATGCCTAAGCTAAGACAATCAGCTCGAGTCGATGATTGAACGTGTCAGTAGCTGCCAGCAGTCAGTCATAACCCACTCAACAAAGGAAAGTATGAGCGGGTTCGTCATGTGAACATCATCCGACCTGAATAGACTCTCCATTTCGAGGAGGCATCTCCTCTGTTTTCCGATTGACGAACGAGTTGGACTCCTGAGGGACGAGAAATCGTTCCGGTCTGCGTTTCGTACTTCTGTCGGTTCCCATGGACTTCTCGCTGTGTCGATTGTGAGATAATTGGGAAGAAAAACTTCCCTCGCGCACGCCTCCACGCCGCCGTGGTGGAGACTCAGTCAGTCAGTCAGTCAGTCAGTCAAATGGATAGAAGAACACACACAAAGACAAAACACACAGATGCGGGTAGCCAGAACGATTCCACGCGGAAGGGAAACCGAACGAACGAACGAACGAACGAGCTGACAGACTCACTGTGATTTGTTGCCGTTGAAATTTATAGGATTCGGTTATCTCTCCGTTTTAGTCACTCACTCAATCGTCGCCGGTTCGCTCTCTCGGTCTGCGTCGCCGGATGGCAACGAGCGAAAAGTCACAAAATCGCGAACCACGGAAGCGAATCGATCGGAATGGCGTCGAATTCCGTGCGACATTCACGGAGAGCGAAACGAAAAAAAAACTGACTTGGACGGACCGGAGTCGTGCTAGAGACTTCGAAGTTTTCCTCTTCTGCGGAGCTTCTCCGCAGCCAGCATTGATCCCGAGCTATCGAGACACATTCGAACAGATGGAGCGAGGCATGCGACAACAAACTATGATTGAGAAGAGAAGCGGAATGATTCGACAAAAACGGAATCGACTCGACAGCCGGACATTCAAATAGATCGAGAAGCCTAAATGAATTCTTCGCAGCTTCTCAACAACGGAGGCTTGGCATCTCGGCTCGAATGTATGATCGAAGCGCCGATTTCCGAATTGACATTCAAAGAATATCGCCGATCAATACCGATCGAATCGAAAATATAATGGCGTGGGTCTGTCCTCGCGTTTTCGACCGCCCGCTCGCGTTTGCGCTTCTCGTGTTCTTCTGTCGCTCTCGCGTGGTTGCGAATATCAGTCGCACACTGCCAGCGAGCTGCGGGAAAAGAAAACGAATCGTCGGCCGTGTTGGTTGAAGAAGACTCGGAGTGGGATTCATGAGAAGAAGACTCTTGTCTCGTCGGCGACTCGGTGAGAAGAAGTGTCGCCGCCAAAGACGACGTTTCTATCATCTCCAATTTAATCTTCCACTTCACCGCTTTGCTTTCCTCTCCGATTGCATAATGCGCACGATTTTGAATTCAGCCGACCGGAGTCAGACGCGAATGTCGGCTTCAGGCTTTTCTTTTTCACTTTTCATTTTTGTTTTGTTTTTTCGAATTCAGGCGACCGGAGCATACAAATCTGAGAATACCTTTTGATTTGAGTGCGGGCAAATCCTTTAACTTTGAGAGTGCCGCCGTGGGAAGCAGCAGGAACAAAGGATTCGATGTCGAAGAAGAGATGAAAAGTAGCTTAATTCATGCAAAGTCGGAAATTTTCCGAAGAGGTGAGCCGGAAGCTTCGAAAATCAATGAATGAACGCATTGGTAACTATAAACAAGCGAATCGCTTATGAGAACTGATTTCTGTTCCCATTATGTGCTGGTCGACAGACCGATTGTAGGGAGGAGTTGGCTAGCAAATGCAGAGAGTTTCGACGAAAGGAAAACAGAGGGTTACCAATAATCTGGAAAATGGAAATCGTGCCGAACCTTCCGCCACGATGCACCTTCCCTGGTCGATCGATGAATAAATCACTCGGTTACGACTTGGGATCTTGGTGGTGATAAGTTCGCGTGGAATGCTCGATGTTTCAATGAGAGATCGTCGACTCACTGCGGACCTTTACGATGTGGTCTGTAGCAGCGTTCCTAGGCACATTTGACACGAGGGTGACTGGTTCGAGGTAGCAAGGATATAAAAATGGAAATAAAAAAACATGAGATCGAGGTCGGAACATTAAAAAGGTCGAGACGAATCATCGGGATGCGACTTCCCTCTTCACTGAATAAGTCATGAATCGAGCCTCCGCGGTGGTGATAACTTCCTCGCTCTTCCAACCTTACATCTCGAAGCGACCCCGCTCGGTGCCATCAGAGTCTGAAACCAGGTCCCTCGACTCTCACTGAATCTGATACATGTCACAAGAGAACAACTGTCGCAGTTTCGGTGGGGGAAACAAGGACGACTACAAAGCGAGACAATGAATCAATAGAGCGGTGAAACGATACGAAAATGTCAGATGATCAGGAACTGCACCGAGAGAAGATGTTTAATAATGGATAAAGGACAAAATAAATGTGTAAGAGACACCAAACCCACGGTAGAAGGTCGCATGATGATGAGAATGAGAGTTCACTTGCCCTTTGTTGCCTGAAGTTGACGACTGCGCAAAAACCAGGTGGAGAAAAGGAGCCGTGAACATGTCGGGTTTCGTGGAAAACGATATCAATCAAGGTAACTTGGAGCGCACACGGCAGGAGTTCGCTCCAAACTAAGAACATGTCACGACCGACAAGCTCGTGCTCTTCCGGCCTGACCACCAATCTGCTTCGACGATCGAAAATGTCAACCTACGTGAACCTAGCCGTCTTCGTAAGACCGCTCACGGACCACGAAACAGTTTGACGGACTATACCCACTGCATGATGCGTCCAGATGTCCTCTCTACATCGAGCATGTTTCCGTAAAATCTCAAAGAATGAGAAGAAATGTCGAAGTTTCCTCAATTCGGATTCGGAGACGAGTTTCAAATCGGTTTGAGCAGGTTCCGATGTCCGGAGGTTTGGTTGCGGGATGTTGGCTAAGTCGTTGGCTAAGGATTGCAACATTGCTAATGTTTCGATGATCATGAGGGGCGTTCAAGCTGTTGTCAATCCAAGCCCGGCCTAGCGCTCGCTCAGATCGTTAGCAAACCGAACGTCGAAGGTTGGTGCGCCTTCCAACATGGATCGACCGGTGCGGCGGGCGGTAGAAAAACTCTGACAACACAACAGAAAGCAGTCACGTAGTCATAGAGACGAAACATGGGGACAGCTGTGCTCTAACGAACCTATCGCTGAATCTAGAAAACAACAATCTGATTGCTCAAGAGCAGTATCTGCCTCGTGTCGCTTCCACTTCTCTGCACGCCGGCCGCTTAACGCATCGATGAATTCGTCGAACTAACGATCGGCAAATCAAAACATTCGCTGGCATCCAAAAGTGTCAACAGTCCGCCGACAACTGTCCCATAATTTTCTCATTAGAACTCTTTTCACTTCCGCCAACCACGAAGAGTCCGTTCCTGGCCGCAGACAGACCACGAGAAAGTTGAATTCGAAATCATCAACGGTGATCTGTTCCAGCGAGCTTTCTTCAAAAACTCAGAAAAAAATAAAAGTTCGTGTCGGTTTGTTTTCTGGTGCGCCGTCAAGATTTTGGAATCGCGGTGTTTCTCAGCTGGTCGCTCACTCTTGACGGAATGACCGAATCGGTTTGCGTTTGCGTGAGTGACGTCAGTCGAGCGAATAAAAGAACGGCTGACTGAATCGGCAAACAGCACGTAGTTCTTCCGAATCGATTCTAACTACCGCAGTACGTTTGACACTTCTAGTCGAGAACGGAGAGATTTGGCAAACTTTTCGCGCTACATCACAGGAGCAGAACGGTCGGCGCGGCAGCTAACCCGATCGCAACGAAGTGTTCATGGACAAGGGTTCTCCGGATGCTCCGCTTCGTTGCAAGGCCACATGAGACCGAAAAATAGACGGCATTGCTAACCGGTGGCTTAGTTTGGATCGAGGAGGTAGGTATTTTTTTCGGGGCTACAGCCGGGAAAACAAAGTTCCGTCCATCGAATATGATATGAGTGGATTTCTTGGAAAAAAGTAAAAGGAAAACACTGATAAATGATTTGCATCAGAAGATTTCGCAGAAAAGGTTCAGAGCAGCTTTCCAGTAACACAGGATTAAACAGAGCAACACAAGAACAAGAGGATTTGGGAGACGATTAGATGGAAATTCGTTTCTGGAATTTGCTCCGCTGATTCCGATCGTCTTCAAGACTAGAACACTGACGAATTTCAGAAGCGTGAACGTCGCTTCGCCCTCTCGAGCTTGCTCTGAAATGTTGTTCGAGCTCCGTTCCTGCATTCTTCGACATTGACTGAACGACATTCGATTGGTCGGCCATTAACTTCGAGCTTCTCCTCCTTGACTCCATTCGTTTCACTAATCCGACGGGTCGGGTTCGATTCTTTTGTTCATTCTTTTCTTTGATCTTCTCGCGGAATTCGAAGTCTCTCGGAGATTGAATATCTCGAATCATTTGTCACGAGAACTGAAAGTTGATTCTTTGGACTGACTTTCTCTTGAATTCAGAGAAAAATTGTGACCGCTCTGTTCACCGAAACGAAATGCCGCGAGAGCTCTTTAGTGACGGACTTTCATGTCGATGAATGTTCAAATCATAAAATATAAAAACTAATAATAAATGAGAAAATTCCCGCTCCGGCTCTTTACGAATCGTTCGAGGAATTTCAGATCGAGCTCGAAACAAAGTCATGAAGAGCTTTTGAAAGCAAATTCTAATTCTTCGTTGATCGAGATCGCGGAAGCGGTAGATTTTGGAGATTTGAGCCGATTGTGATGTCACACCTACCGAAACAGGGGTCGCGTGACGCCGATCCAGGAAACGGTATCCGCAGTGTTGTGAGCGAATCAAAGTTTGTTTATCCTTAGAACGAAGCGGTCGGTCACACACACTCTTTCACTCACTCACAGGTTTTCACTCGTGGAGGGAATAAATTAAAAGGACTCCGCGATCACAGCATGCGATCAGAACAGCACTTGTGTCTCGGCCACGTTCAGCGCGATCATTCGATTCTCTAGTTGTCACCGTCAACCACGACTTTACTTGCTCAGCTTGTTGTGATTCGACGAAACCACCTTCTACTGCGCGCTGTGACCGACAACCTTCTCCACTATCTCCTTCACCACTCGTTTCCAGCATGTGGCCAATGCAGCGGTTCTGTATCAACGGAAAGGGTGTTACACCGCTGCCGAGCAGCAGAGCAGAGCCGAACTGAGCAGTGCCATCTAGCGGCATGGATTTCAAGAGCAAAGCTTGACGAGCTTTCTGTTCCATTCGGTCCGCGCGCACACCTCAATCCACGTGTTTGCAATCGGGGGAATTCGGATTCGTGCGTGAGATCACGGCCTTCATTACTGACGCAACAGCAGGGAGGGATCCTTCTCGATTTTGGCAAACTTTCCGACCCGGGAAAGAACTCCTGGAAACCACAAATTTTCCTGTTTGCGATCAGATGAGCCACGGAAATGAACTTCTGCCCGTACGACTTGCTGTTCCAGACTGAACGATGTCATTTTCGATGATTTTCGACTTTGACTCGGTATACAGGGTGGTAAGTAAAACGATTTTTACCTACCACTCCGTATGCATCGTGGGCATATGTACTTCGGGAGCAGGTCTACTGCACAAGTCCCAGTATACACGGAACGTTATCCTTGTAAACCCTCCGGATCTCGCGAAATGCGAAATATGGCCCCGGTTTTCAGTCAAATTTTCCCTCGCAAGATCCTGGCGATAGGAAGAGAGGCATGAATTCAAGTTAATCCCAGAACCAAGGTCTGGTTCATCCGCTCGGGTTGAGAATTCAATGCCCAATGTCACTCAAAATGGAACTGTTATCATAATATATGTACGTATGTCATCAGTCATCAGATACCGATGTGGCGGTGTTGGTGGTATCCCACCACACCTGTAAAGCTCAAATCAAGCTCTTTCTGCAAAACCATTCCGTTGAGTCGTCAACGGGTATGAAGACATCAGCGGATGACGTCCATCCCATAGAGCAGCAGTGCTGAAAAGCAGAATTCAACTCGAGGGATCGTCTTTTCAATCATCATTTTCATCACCAAGACGAGAAATTCAGCTAACGAGACGACGTCTGGTGGCCCGTGCTGTGTACACCTTGCATACAGCGGCCCATCCTCTTTATAATTTACTGGACAGACAGTACTAATGTTCCGTCGTCCCACAATTCACGAAGACGGATAAAGAATCCAACAATAAGTCTCTTCTGCTCGCCATCGCTATCGAGGAGATATCGAAGTTCTCTTGGCGGTTCCCATCATGGAGCAAACGGTTCTCCGCAACTCAGAATCTCGTTTAAGATTCCCACAAAAGCAGTGGCCCTGTGATCCAGTGTCAGTTGACAAATCGCGGATTCGATAGAAGAGATCAATCCGCCAAGCGGCATCATGCAAGTGACGAGACAGCACTTTTCGATGAATCCGAGTTTCCACCCTCGAGCAATCCTGGCTTGGATTGTTTCCTCGCTCATTTCGACGCCTGTGAACATCCAAAAGGAGGAATGTAATTATTCACCAAGGAGGATCACCGACAGCTCCTTTCTCGTCTCAACCGCTCGAGTCAGAAATTCGGGATAGGCTTTGGGTACGGAGAGGTTTTGGCTGGCCGACAAACAGAAGCCACGCGACGCTGCAAAAAAAAGAGAGACTTCCGCTAGACCATGATCGAAGCCATTCATCGATGATCTGAACTACAGCGGCTAGAGCTCTCTCTGAAAGAGCAGAAAGCTCTCGTTCGCCGAGAGACCGAATACAGTCCGAGTTTTTATCCCGGGACAGGGATCGAGACGGAAGTTCACCGCCCACAGAGTAATTTTCCCCTCGGTGTTCTGCAAACAAGATGAACTTGCAACATACACTCAAGGTTCTTCCATTTGCTCGGCTTCCAGCAACTCGGTTGTGGTTTTTGGATCAAGAAGAGTTCTGGAAGTTTCTTCAGAAACTGGAAACTCATTTCTCGCAGGAAGTGTTCCATCATTCGAGACTCGTTTCCTTTTTTTTTATCCTCCGATTGGTCCGTTCCCTATTCCAGGCGTCCAATCGGGTTATCTTTCCCTGAAAATCCATTCTAGAAGATAACGGAAAATTGAGTTTCGATGACAGAAGAGGAGAGGTTCGTTTCGCACGGCCGAGTAGACGGGAAAGAGGGAATAGCGAAAGCAGGCGGGAAAACACAAAAAAAAAAAAACTCAAGAAACACTTTAAATGATTGACATCAAAATTTGGAACATGGTTATTAGGGCTGGCGAAATGTCGGACCGGCGCGCAGATATCAGACCGTTGTCGCACAACAACAACGACGACATCTTCATTTTATTTTTTGTTATTTTTGTGACACTCAACGCCGACTGCTCCGCAATGATGTCGTCCTCGTCATGGATGTCATCTGTCAGATTCTCCTGAAATGTGGACCCCGGGACGCGAGGAACCATCTAAACAGTCCGTTTGGTGACGATGATCTAGTCACGATGGAAAGCAGCGCAACGCGGCAAAAAAAAAAATCGAGAAATATCCAGAATTTCACAAGTGAGAGATAAACGTTCCTTTTTTCCGTGACAAACTCCATTCGACGCAGATTTGTGAGAAATTTCACAACTTGAAAGAGATCGGTTTCACTTCGAGCATTTCAAGATTGAGAACAAAACCATCACGAGCGGAGCTAAAAGTTTTGTCGCTGCCGTCGCTGCCAAGTAGGAGACACGCTTCAAGGCGGAATCCGACAAAGTCCTCGATAAACTTTATAAGGTGGTCCCGTTCAGATAACACTTGTTGCTCTTTGTGTTGTAGTGGCTGATCGTGTGCTTGGGCGCACCCCCAATCGAAGCAAACATCTTGTACCTGTGCGTGGATCCCTTGATCGAGCTGGCTTCCGACCGTGGATCATCGTGGGAAAAGAATTCGCTGCTTCGAAGCAACTGCTTCGGAAGCGCAGTGGTGACAAAGGTGACGGACGCTCATTCGGGTCAAAGTCTTCCTTTTTTTCTCCTGCACTTCTTTAGCTTCTACTCAAATCTTTATCGGTTTTCCTCTATCGTCGCCACTGTTCATATCGTCTCGGTCTCTGGCCGAATTCCATCGTCTCGAGACTAATGGGTGAGTTGACAGATCAACGAAGGACCCAAACCTGAATCGAAAAGTCACTCCGAAAACCTTCCTCATCACCTCTCGGGTTCCGGAATGGTCCGCTTTGCCCCCATTCCGAAACCCCGAACGTCCAACTGAGTTGGAATCTCTGTCTCGTTTCTCCACCGCGTCGGGGTCTCCGTCCACCTTCTTGTTATGAAATAGACGCTGACTTGATATTCCATCGACTGAACGACTGGCGTTTGGGAAGATAGATGCCGTTGAGATAAATGACAGATCGTCTGTGGTCTCATTTGTCAAGCCGCGGCAAGCACCAACACAGCGAGCGTCAGGTAGAGTCGAAAGAGTCAACGCTTCGAGCGAGAGCCAGTCGGTCCGACTCTGAACGCCTGGAATGATGTAGCGATATAATCGCAATGGTTCGAGCAAATAAACAAACAGACAGACAGGCAGGCAGCAAGACAGTCATATAAACAAACGAGCGATTCCGGGACGACAAGTTTTCTCCGTTTTTTCTTTTCTCGTCAGCACTCGCCGGCGCCTCGAAGGTGCGTTCGAGCCGAATCATCGATCACCGATCAAAGACGACAAATTATTGTGAGAAATCTACGGCGAAATTCTGGGAGCATTTCGATCGCAGTTTATTACTCGGCGGCATCGACAGAGGTTTTCAACAGGGACAATTATCGAGATTTTTTCACATTTCATCGTGGAACCATCCACTCTCGTTTTCCACTCATCAGGTCGAGACAAGGGGCCAATGTTTGGGCATCCAAATCACGTGACAGAACCTCCCGACATTTTGGGATATGCTGTCAAAACACGAAATCAGTCAACACGTCTTCCGTCGCGTATTTATGGAGCAGGGCTGATTTCGTGGCTTCCTGCACTCCCGCCTACCTGACGAAGTTATTGCTTCGTCGTTCGACGAACCGCGTGTCTCGCGGAATCGGCCGGGCCCTTCGATTTTTCAATGTCGATCCCTTTTTGTTCGGATGTTAATCACTGTGAAGTTGATTTGAAAATCTGAGCCGGCAACGATTCTCGCTCTTCACCGGCAGAAGCTGACGGAAATCGAGCGTCATCACAGGAAACCGAACAGCCGACGGACATGAGCAAACGAGACCACACAGCCATTGTGTCCAGCCCTGTAGCATTCGAGCCGAGCAGCGCAGTCTGTGTACTTGTTCGCTTCATGCTGTGGTAATTATAATACTTGAAATTCACCGCCTTTATCAGGCAGAATAATGAATCATAATAAGAAAGCAATAAGTCAAAGTCAAACTTCCAAAGATGCTTTCGGGGCTGAAGGAGTTTACGCCCCGCTCAATGTTTTATAGAATAGGAAGCCGGCACGAGCATTATTATGATCTTCTTTTAATTATAGAACGCTCATTGCAGGGCATTGGTTCTCGTGTGGAAGGGTGACAGTCGCTCACAAACAAGAGCAATGCTCAAGAAACCATCCGACAGATGGCGCGTTGGCATTTACGAATTCTCTCTTCGGCTGAAAGTCTCATCGCTTCTCACTCTATGTCGCAGTCTCTTGAAGCGAAACATCCGCAGCTCGTTCTTTTAAATTGCTTTCTCTATTGTCGCGCTCGCTCACAAGCCCGCGTTCGCTCCCTCCCGAATTTCTTCTCACTTCGATCGAACGAACAGGTTGAAGCGAATCACAATGGAGGCTGGGCGCTCGCCTGCCGCACATTCCACCACAACCGCCGCCATGACCAATGACGACAACAACGATAGCGACATGCGACGATGCATATGCGTGCTCGGCTTTATAAATAGTTCTCCATTCCGTTCCTACCTGAAATGACCCGACCTTTATTTGGACGACGAGGCATTGTTTCTAAGCTCTGCGTGATTCATCATTTTCTTTCTTCGGGAATCGAAGTCAAAAGGACGTAAATCAACTAATTGGGAAACGGACGAGCTTTCCAGGAGTTACGGCAAATGAATGAATGAATGAATCGAGGAATAGGAGAACGTTCTCGCTCAAAGTTTTCACCAAAGAGGCTCCAGTAGAGTAAAGTAGGCTTTTCAGCCGCCGGAAAGCGCCCTGTTCGCCATGTGCGACGCATTCTTCTTCGAAGAAGTTCGTGATCCGCCATCAAACAGGGATTAGCGCTGTGTCAGCTGGTCGCTGACGTTTTTTTAGACGGAACCTATCTTTTTTGTGCCACCGTTCGCGAACATCAATCGTTTGTCTGTCTTAAGAGCAAATAGAAAATCAACTGATCGGATTTGTCGCTTTACACGCAACGTTAACTTTGCATTTGTTTGTCCGCAGCCAAATTTTTAGCGGACTTTGCTTCATTTTTGTCTGTTTCTGAATCTAGGTGCACGGAGAAGCGATGACATCGAACATATTAATAAACAGATACTAGCTGAGTTCAAATTGAATCGAATTGTTCGAAAGTTTTCTCTTCAACGTCCATATCTGAACCGCCACACTGTCGAGGGTTTCGCTGCTTAACGGACTCGCCGCAACGGTAACTTAAGTTTGATACGGTGACGTCCTACGCCTCTCAATTTGTTACAACCCACTGGCCGACGACTGCTGAATGGCAACACACACGGCAAGAATAAGTCAAGAACGCACCCAAGTGCATTTTTAACCTTTCTCGTTAAGAGCAACAGCAAACGAGTCGAGTTGAACGATTCTCGCCGGCCGTCGTAGACTGGGTGAGCAGTGAGCGCGGGGGGCAAGACACGCATGAGGAAGGTGTGTCCGATCTACCGTTTTTCTCCTTCGGCATTCGACGCTGAGATCAAATTACGTGCTCTCATCTAAATGCCTGAAGTATTTTCACCCTCTCTTTGCCTTCTCGATCGTAATTTGCCTTGTCTGCTACGCCCCAATAACTATCCAAGTAGGCAAAGGGCAAAAAGGAAACTTTTGTCAAAGACGGTTCGATGTGGGATGGGCTCAAAAAGCGGGCCGCGTGGCTGTGGAACCGCTACGCCCATACTTTGGACTTTGATACTTTTTATTTCAGAAACGAACTTCGGTCAAATCGAAACCGACCCGAGGTCCGTGTTGAGATACATCGGAACATCTGGAAAAACTACGGATTGTCGAACCGTCTCGCCTCCAGAGTATAATCTTATCGTGGATATACTCTGGTGTACTCTCCGTGTCTCTAGTCGGACACCTCCAGAGATTTCAAGGGAAATTTTCGAAACAAAGTTGAAGCCGAAGCATTCCATTACGAAAACCTTCCTCAGGATCGTCGTCGAGAAACGAATTGGAATGATAGTAGTCGTCGAGGCACTAAATCTCACTCTCGGCGTTAGATTTATCGTTCGTTTCCAACGACCGTGCGTCCGTCAAAGCGGGCGCTGGGAAGATTCCATTTCCCCGTTAAATCCAAAACTGATTCGTACAACAACTCTGAACGTATGTCAATGTGAATTATTGCCTACTCTGTAACCTGAAAACATTTCAATGACTTTGAGCACGTCGCACGCCGTAGTGTGAGTCCATTGGAGGGTATCGTGAAGAAAGTTCATTGAAACGCACTTGTCAATGACCTTTCCCGCAAAACCAGCTGTGGGGAAATTCGGGAAAAGCAACGCATCCGAGGACCTCTTCTATTTCAGACTGCGAGAATCCTGGATCGAGGCTGGACTCTCAGATCGCAAGAAGTTGATCTCTTCATCTCGGTCGTGAATCAGCATGCAACGAGCATGGTTTAAGAGTTTCGGACGAACCCCGAACGTAGAACCGGAGATGGTCCAGAGACTGATTCACGAACAAAGCGAATCCGCGTCTTCAGCGAGTGGTCCTGCTCGAGCAGTGAATCAGAAGAGAAAAAAAAAGTAGAAAATCGAAGGCATCGCTTGGACACTCGTCGGCGCTCAGCACCTCGACAGAGCGAGCGACGTGAATTTCGATCGAGACGACCAGCGATCGATCGATTTTCTGATTTTGTGTTCACTGTGTTTCCGTCTGCGAGCTGCGGAATGAAAGAAAGAAAGAGCCGGAGTCAATTGAGCTTCAGACAGAACCTGTCAACCGGAGAAGCAGGAGCGCTGTGATGGAGACAGCCGACGCGACTGCTCATCTTGAGGAATAACAAAGTCGACAGAAAAAAGTAACATTCGTTCCAATCTTTTGACTGCGTTACACATCGCGAAAGAAGAAATGAGGAATGAAAGAAGAAATCTCAAAACGAATCGAAACGACAAGCACAGAGGTTAAAGATTACGGGAGCGCGCGAGAATCGAGTGTTTGGTGACATTTCGCTGCCCAAAGCCTAAATCAGTTTCTGATTTCTGCCCGCGGTCGTTTCTTTTTCTCGCTACGCTCCAGGGGTTCGATCAACTTCTCAATTTTTCACTTCGATGGCGAACCGGATGAAGTAGTAACGATAGGTGAATTCCGGCGTTTTGTCGAGAGTTTCAGGACTTGAGACGCTGATTAGAACTCCCCCCTCCGTTTTCCTCATTCGAGGTCATTGATTTCTGCGACCGCCCACCGGGTTCCATCCTGTCAGTCGTATCACATTCTGAGCATTGTCCTTATTTTCCGAAACTTCATTTTCCGCTCCGTCGCGACAAAAGCTAACGAAACATGTCAACGAGAATACCATAGGACGTTGAGTCTAGAAGACGAAACGAGAGCAAAGGTCACCGCTTCGATGTTGAATGGATTCGGAGTCTCGTGTTGTTCAATTTGCATTTTCAGACAACTCGGACCCAATTCACTGATGGTTTCCACATCTGCTCCGGTTACAGAACTTAGGATGTAGCGGTTCCGAGCCCTCCGCTCGCGTAGTCTCCGATGACCCTGCATTTTTATGTAGGTTTGATTGATATTTCCAGAGTAAGGCCCGGAAAACTTCAGTATTCGAGAAGCTGCTCATCAGCAATGATTTTCCTCCGCCGCGTGCAGAACTTGAGATTTCTTTCGACGTGTCGACGATTATTGAGATTAAGTCCGGAATCTATTCATCGAAACCACCCGGAAATCCGCAGATAGTGAACTTTCGTTTGACAAAGTTGTCAGGTAACGAATTCGGCAGATAACTGACTTCCCAGATAACGAGCTTGACGAAGTTTTGTCCAGTTCGTTATCTTCCAAGCTTGTTATCTGTGAAAACCGTTATCTGGTACGCTTCGACAGGTGGTGGCTTTATCCTCATCTCTCCGAAAACATTCAGTGATTTAGAGTAACGTTTGATTCCGATTCGAATCTGCCTCCTCACTTGAAACCAGAAATCCACGATGTGAGGAAACTAGGTAAAGCCTCCATTCATTGATTCCTGCTCGATGATCTAACGATTCCGTTGGAGCCCGGGAAAGTGTCAATGCTACGGGAACCAAAGAACAGCATGGAAATCTGAGAATTGATTCAAATCTAAGCGGACAGCCAGTAGGGCCAGTTCGACTCACGGGGGCGCAAAAAGGGGACCTCGCTTATAGCGGAAGGTTTTGGCCCCCTTGGTCCCTTCAGGTCCACTATAACGAGGTTCTACTGTAAATGTATTCCCAGGCGGCAAACAAGAGCTTTTCACACAACATTTTCAATTACGGATCACTTGCATCGAGCAGAAGAGAGGCGGATCCCGAACAATATTGGGAGCGGCTCACTTCCTCTCCAGTCTTCCATTCTCTACATCGGAGCATAATGAGGATCGTAAGGAGCCCCCTATCGGCATGTTTCGAAGCGCTTAGATTTTCCGGTTCCAAAAACTCCTGAGGATCCGTAAGAGTGCTTCTACTAGGATGTGCAATCAGCAAGAACGGTGATGCTCCGACCGCTCGGGTTGGGTGATAAAGATTGAGAAACGCTTCACTATGCATTGTGCGTCCTCGGCTAACAGGGTAAGTCTTGAAGATCATTTTGAGCGATCCCCTTTCTTGAACTGTCAATTGCTCGGAGCGTCGTTGCCAAATTCAAACTTCAGACTCCAGTCACGTGCTTGCAACTCCATTCTGATTCGTTTTAAACTCTTCTATTTCATCGGTTACTTATACTGCGATTTGAGGTGTCGCTGCCGGTCGGGATTTCGGTGGAACATAGGGCTTCAATAAAGAGAGACTCTCCGATTGATGGGGCCGACTCATTTCCTGTTTCTTCTGTTTCTTCTCGAGGGCTCTTGAAGCCTTTTCTTATCTGTACTATGCAAGGGATGCTCTCGATTCTAGAGGAGCCAGGCTTGAGAGCTCGTTAGCAATCTTGGCAAGACCTTGGAATCGCAGACACAGAAACAAAAACCCTATCTTTCCTTGGAGCCGCTGCTAATTTGGCTCGCAGTCATTTTTTCTTTCATTTGTCTCTTTCTTCTCCGTTCCCGGGACAAAGATCTTGAAATTGCGACCGGATGCCGCGGACGGAAATCTTGAAACGAAATTCGGATCGAATAACTCCAAAGCTTCGATTCTGCTTTACAGATGGTTTCGAACTCGCCCTTCACTTGGAATGCGAATGGTCGCGAGTTTATGGCGAGTGGGCTCTTCATCTATTTCCTTATCAAGAAAAGAAGAGAACCGCTGTTTGGCATCGTGGCATAAGAACTTCGAAAGAAACCTCGCTCGAATCGACACAAACGAGCTTTTTCTCTCTTCTTCGGAAGCCGTCCGATTAGTAGAGATAAGCCCCGAATGATTGAAATTCTACTAAAAGGTGATAACTTATATCCACATCGGTTAGCAAGCAAACGAGGCAGAGAAAGCAATTCGACCGAAAAGCCAAGTCTCCAGTCATGACCCGAATGCTTGCCGCCGAAATCGATGCCGTTTCGCAGCTGCGACTAATTCGAAAACGCGGCAAACGTCGCTTGACGACAACCCGGCAGAAGTTTGATTGTGCCGGGAAGAAGTGACACACGCAATTTGGCGGCTGTTGCAGCGACGTCGATGACTCCGAACAGAAAAAGCGATAATCTGTTCTTTGCAAATTGAAGTTTTCACGTTTGCTGCGCGAGATAATTGTACTGCCATAAGAGCGGCGATCGGGGGCGCGATTCGGACGTCGTCGCTCGATGACATCCGAACGAAACAGGTGGAATCATCAGGTACATATGAGTGTGACTGGATTGCTCCCACATTTAAACGAAAGTGAACGTCTTTCTGGAGGTCATTGTCATGACGAGATTGTCTTGTCTTTCTCAGGGTTCCACTGTCGCGAATTAGGAACGCTCCTCAAGAACTGTGCCATCCGCCATTCTCCATGACTTTCGCACCGGAGGACGCGAATATTCATCATTTGGGTAGAATTACGACAACCGCAAGACAACGAGAGAAGTGATCGCCGGAGGGCGTGATTGGATGTGGTAACTGTTCTGCTAACATGATGACCAGCCTCCGCCCAAATCGAAGTCGCCTCGCATTATCATGAAGGTAGGAACATGCTACAGATGACATTCTTTCCACTCGAAAGTCTTGCAGAACCCGGACTGGGACTCGCTTGAAGTTTTGAGACGGATATACGGATACCGCGCTTGGAAAAACGGCGCTTGGAGATTGATTTTGCTGCAAAATCAGCGGAATTCAAGTGATTCCTGCGGGGAATTCACGGTCGCGTCCACGGTCTCCGCGCCGATCACTCTCTTCCTTCCTTTCTTCCTTCCTTTCCACAGGCATCACGAGAAGCGGAACGGAGATGAGGAGCGAACGGATCTCGCTTCCCTCGAATCGACTACTGTTTGTGTGATTCGAAACAATCGAAGTGGGCGAGAATTCCTGGAAAGATGGACCGGGAACCGATGAAATTTCATGAAATACACGGTAAGTGTTTCATTGTGATGTATCTCATCATTTTTCTGTCTGATTGAGGAGCGTTGTGTTCCTCCCGAACAACATGCAAGATTGTTCTGTCGAGTCTGCGGCATTGGCCACTATGGCTTCCTCTGATGCGCAACGCATCAAAACTGCTCCGAAGCGGAGTCGGGAAGTAGCTCCGCGGAACTCCGCGGTTCCGCAGGAAATATGCGGCGGAACTATGGAAAATCGTTTGCGGAACCATCCGGTTCCGCGGAACACGGGTTGAGTAACGCTGGATTAAGGTACGTATGTAGCACCACGAATCAGACGAGGGGAGTCGCATCGGATCCGACCCTCGAGTTCTCCATTGGAAGCAACTACCGCGGCGGAGAATTTCAGTAATTTTTTTCGGTTATCGTTCCCCACTCTCAGAATCAATGCTCTCGATGTCTCAGTCTATGAATCCCTTCGAGCTGCCGTTGAAGTCGCACAAAGCGACATCATCAAGGGCCAAACCACAACTGACGAAGTTTCTGCAGGACATTGCTTTGATAGGAAGGTGAAGGCGCAAGATTCGATGCCATGGGGAGTATAAAACGAGATGATCCGCGAAAATTTTCTCCGCTTTTAGCTCCCGAGCACCTCGAACGCCCCCGAACGCTCGATCGAGTTCTAGTCAATCCTATATTGAAGCCTCACGGAATCGGAACTCGACCGACATCTCTCGAGCGAGTTGTTGACATCTGCTCTATTGATTTCAACACGATTCGAATCTGATTCGAAACTCCATATGATTCACAACTCCAGCGAATGAAATCGTGAGCAGCCTGTGACCGCGCGATATTGGTCGGAGCTTGTTACTTTAGAGTACATCGAACGATGACTACAAACAATAAGCTACCTCGAAAATGAGGAGACTCACCCTTCCTTTTGATCAAGGTCAGAAGAAGGGAGATACAAGAGGCTTCTTGATGCGATATTGCTTTACAGCAGAGAAGGATCATAGTACTTTTCCTTGCTCAGTTGCTCACTTTGGCGGTTCTTCGGTTTCTTCAAATTGGACAAATTGGAATATTCTGACGCCCTTTCGAGTTTGGAGCTCTCACTTTCCTGATGATCCTTCGAGACTTGATCGAAGTCAGCCATCGAAGAGTCACCGCTTTGGCACAGGAAAAACAGAGTGAAAGTTTAAGATCTCACAACGACGGAATCAGGTTTCCAGAAACGTCAGTCGGGTCGGAAAGTCAATCGCTCAGACACCGCTCTTGTCCCTGTTTTCCACTCCGCAACTGGAACTGTCGGATCTCTCCCTTTTCGGTCATGTCCCCAAGGTTCAAACCTTTTCTCGAGCTCCCACCGTTGCGATCCCACCTCAAAGAATGTCTCATTTGAATAGGAAAGAACAAAGAGAACAAAAAGAAGAACTGATGCGGATTTATTCATATCTTCCTCGTTCCTCGATCTTGCAGAGAGGGAGAACACGAGAAAAATTGTGGATATTCATCTACTCAGTCTGCGTTGCAGTGTCTTGCGCCAGGAAGCGGAGCCACGGCTTGTTCATCTGATAGAAATTTTTGAGCAATACGGAGTTCTAGAACCGCTCATCGGTCTGACAACCGAAATTACCGAATGCTCTGTCGGAGGACTTTTGGCGTTCACAAGGAGTTTTGTATTCTGTCGAAACAATCATCACAGCCTCGAAGGGGCAACCAAGGTTTTTTCCCGAAACACGCATCTCGTAAGACTGTCTCAAGTGCCTGTTCCGACTTGAACGGTGTCGAATTCGATGATCGAATTTATCCGGCATATCCTTTCCCATTCGAGAAAGTTGTGGAAGAAACGTTCAGGGAAGGTTCCTTTTTTTTTTTTCTAGTCTGTCATTTTTTTTTTTCTTTTCATTTTTTTTTTTTTTTGTTTGTTTTTTTTATTGTATGTTTGTTGTTTTCATTTTTTTGTTTTTTTCTTTCTTAGGTCCTACTACGATTAAACAAATCGAATTGTGTAGCAGAGCAAAGATTCATCTTCTAATTCTCTTTGTTCTTTCCTCTTCAAATGAGACTCTTTTTGAGGTGGGATCGCAAACAATCTCATTCGCTTCCTGATTTCTTTATGTTCGATCATATGGACAAGTTCTCGTGGTCTGCGTGACGCCTCAAATAGTCGCGCAGGAAACGCAGAGATGCACAAAATGCCTCTAATGCTATGGAACTCCTGAAAATGACAGAAAACGCCACCATGGTAGGGAAAGTTGAATTTCCGTACTCCCGGTACGGAAAACCCGATTTCCTTGCTCTCGGTACGGAAAATCGGATTCCCGTACTTCTGGTACGGAAAATCGAATTCTCGTACTCCGTGCTACGGGAAATCCCACCGGAAACACCCATAATTTTCTGTCTCAGAATGTTGGTTTCCACGTTTTCCTATGGAAGATTATGCGTAGAATTGTACATCGAAGTTGAAAATAGATTGCGCAGTTGATTGTTGTCTTTCTGTTGTATTGTGGGTTGTGGGGGTTTCAAGGCGTGTTTGGAGAGACTCTAGAGAAGAAAAACTCTCGGAGATGAAGTTTCACGATGGATGCTCCGACGAGCGGAGCAGCCAACATCACTGAGAGGTAAATTCCAGAAGCGAATACGACTTTCTACGCACTCTGACGAAATTTGAGATCTCCGCTTGGAGCACAGATTCTTAATGTTCTTTCCCGAATGCTTCTTAGAAAATTCTTCGGAAAAACTCAAGCTTGGATGGAGGGTCACAATTCTATTCATAAATCGTTCAAAGGAAGAGGGATTAGTAGCGGACAGAGTCGTGAGGAACTTTCTCACCGGGCTACTCATTCGCGGCCACTGGCTTGACCTACATAAATATCCGGATGCATGTTGCTCGAACAGGCCCTCTCCGGCGTTCCTGGCACAGTCTCAAGCACATTGACTTCGTGGGAGCTTTCCCGAGGACGGCACTCTGGATTCGTTTCGTGTCGTATGAGCAATTCCAGAGGAGCACTTTGTCAATGCACGCGTTCCACTTCGTTGATGCTCGAGTGGCACACAGGGCATTCCTTTTTTCGAGAGGAACATTCCCTACAGATTCAGAAGCGATATCGCAATGACCGCACCAAATCCCGACGGCATTGCCTCCCTAGTCAAGCAGCGATCGCGGTTCGAGATGAGTCTGAAAGCATGTTGTCCGGTTACACGATTGGAAACTTCCAAAGTTCAGTTTTAGATACATCAGCGAATCAAAGATCTGCATCTGAGCAATCAACCACCAGATGGCGATTCTCTGAATCGGTATATCTGTGCGTATCGGTTTCTCTTCTCTTTCGATGATAACAGCCAAAGTCAAATGTCACTCTCTTCGATGATTCTCTTCATAACTAGCTCAGATTGGTGCAGTAATAATACGGAGGAGAAACAGGGTACTAGATACTAATCGTCAGTTCCTAGTTTTGTGCGTAGGAATCGAAGCACTCATCGAGCGTGTAAGAAAACTCTCAGTGATCCCCGCGATGGATTCAGAACCAATGAAATTCCATGAAATACACAGTGAGTACTTTTCTCCTCCTATTCCTAGGCAATTTCATGTACCGAGCAGGTTTCTTGTTAGCTAGTTATTCAAGCAGAAATGGCTTGAATGCGAATCTAGAAGTTTAGACAGAGATCATATCTTTCCGGAACTCAATGTTCTCAGTGTTGTGGGCAACGCAACTCCACCTCGATTGCGATGCTCTTACTTGATTTCGTCGCAATGATGGAGTTGACGATATTAAAGTTCGTGGCTTGCCGTCAAGACATTGATTTCTCGAAAGTATGTGGGAGAGAAGCCTCCGAGAAAATCTGGAATTCGGTTTCCTCCTTGCGGTGAACCAGAGCTAACTTTTCCAGGCAACAATGTTCAGTTATCAGACGATCGCACGACGGCACGGAAAGCAGATCAACAGTACGCAGGCATCTGCTATACCCACCGTCCCTTGGCACCGAAAGAAACCCTGGTCTTGAGTTTCCCTGATCAAGGTACATACTATCGATTTATATCTAACCAAGTTCTATATCAGATCGATCGTTGCTTGATGGGATAAATGATCAATACCTCGTGGCTTTGCGCGCTAATGTTCATCTTTGTTCCATGGTTAAAGGGAGCGGTGACTTTGTCAAGTTCGGACTGACTGAAACTGTCCGTGAGATTGATTCAGACCTCACTGCTTTCCGGCTCAAAAGTTTCTACGGTTGGTTGGAGCCCGGGGTCGGTACGGAATACTGGATCGAAGGAAAGACAGAATTTCAGGTGAGTTGGTCTCCGGCGCTCCTAACGAACAGGAATCAATGGGGAAACAAGAGCAAGATGTCTGATTTCCGCGAAGAAAATCTGAGGAGAGGATCAGCCGGAATCAGAGGAATCCTCGAGGTCTAGATGAAGGCCACAGAGGATCGTCACGAGATCCGACGCTCATCCAAACCTGGTTGAGAGAAAAAGCGCGTCGAAGATGGATTCCATCAGTTATAGAGGAGGCTTTCTTCTTGAGGAAGTTTTGAGATGAGAATTCATGATTCCTGACTTCCAGATTTACATCGAAAAGTTCACGAACAGAGCTATGATCCAGAAAAGTGACTGCAAGCCGAGAGAGATCATTCCCAGTAAGTTTCTTCTCTTCGTCTGTGGCACCGAGTTCAGAACATAGGTAACCTACGTTGAGTGTTGGATAGAATGAATGAAAGCAAGCGAAGCACGCGAAGGAAAATGGTCCGAATTCCTGGGCTCCACTCATCACTGAAGCTTGAGTGCATTTACACATCGAAGTCGAGTCCTTTCGAGGACTTCGAGAGAATTTCTCTTGGATAACGGTTTCTTGGAGTGGAGTACATAACTGAGATAGAATGCAATCGGAATGAGTTCAGCAAAGAGATCGCTTTCAGATTTCAGGGCAGAAAAGCCGAAGTATGTGTTGTTCTACCTCGAGGATCGCATCACGAGTCTCCAAATCAACTCGAGGATCGGTGTCTAGGAAAGCTTTCGACACAAAATGTCGCGCGGCGATCAACGATGTGAGAAGGGAAAGCATTCGGTGAAAGTTTCTCCAATGTATACTCGTCATTGAAGGAACTACCAAGAAAACGTTTGACAAAAGGAAAATAAATGATCCCATTCTATGTTTCACCCCGAACGCTGCATTCCATCCTCATTAGCACCGCATATTTCGTAGAAGGTTCTGTCCGTCGAAGATCGGGAGTCAGATCTTCCTTGTCAAGAATGAGGAATTCTGTTGTTACCATGTGGTCATCTTTTCTTGCGAAGTAGATCACGAGGTTCAGAGTAACATTATCCAGAAGAGGTGAGGTTTCTGAACCTCCGAACTCGGAGCTTCGGAAACTGATTCCTATGTTCTGTAACAAGGACGCAGCCAGAAATCATGATTAATGAGTAGAGCTTGGAACTTTAGGCACTCAGAATTAGCCATTTTAGGCGCCGAAATCTAGGCAATCTAGGCATCTGAATTGTGGCATTTTAGGCGAAATTTAGGCATTTTAGGCGAAATTTAGGCATTTTAGGCGAAATCTAGGCATTTTAGGCGAAATCTAGGCATTTTAGGTGAAATTTAGGCGAGACCTAAATGACTCAGGTGCGGGTTAAAACCGGTGGTTTTTGAAGAACTCCAAGCGTTTCGACGCGGGATTCTGAGATCAGGATGCTGAAAACACAGTTCTCGCGAATTTCTCTGGTTTCTGAATCAGGAGTTTCAGGCATTTTCGGCGAAATTTAGGCATTTTAAGCGGAATTTAGGCGGAACCTAGGAGTTCTAGGCCACCTAGGTGATTTAGGCGTTTTAGGCATTTTAGGCGAAATGCCTAAATTAATGAGGGAACAACTTCCTACCCCGGCTTCCAACAATTCGGAGGCTAAGTGCCCTCTGAGTGAAATGTCAAAGGTCTACGTATCGTCCATGCATAGATCACATCGTTCAGACAGTTTACACATGGGATTCATTATTTAGTTGATTCTGATTCTGGCTACATGGAGATCATGCGAAATGCACTTTCTTTGAGTCAATCATGCGAGTGCCGCGCACAGGACATGAGCGTTTATCCGAATTCTGAAGAACGAGCGCGCAATCCTCGCAAAGTGCAACGTGGAAGCATGGAATGATTACGACATTTCTCGTGTTTTCGAGACATGCAACGCAGTCAGTTGACATAGCTCCCTGAGGTTGTGGAGGAAGAGCCTTTGGCACGACGACCGGCTTCACTTCGACCTCACCCAGACCGCTTGCTATTCCGATAACTTTCAACACAGAGATGTGCTCCATGGTGAAGATCACCCGATATTCCAAATCTACGTCGACTGTCATTTTCTTGATCCAATAAAGTTTCTTGACGCAAAAAAGTGTTTGCCCCGAACTTGATTCGAAGCTCATTTGGCCGAAAACTCACGATGAGAGTCTGAACTTAGTGGTCTGTCGAAAAATGGTGAAAAACGTCATTCATCGATAGAAAGGAACACTCACCGTGTGATTCACGAAATTTCATCGGCTCATGATTAGGGCTGGGCGTTCGTCGCGGCCGTCGCGGCCGTGAAATATTGGTTCATTTTGGACGGTCCGTGAAATCTTGGTTTATGACCGAAAGTCCGTGAAAACTTGCTTCATATCGGAGAATCCGCGAAATTCCGCGTTTCCGGAGAAAATAAAGCATCAAAAACTGTCGTTCGTGGAACTTAATTTCGAAGAAAAGCCTTAGCGTTCAAGCGATGGCCATTTTATCCTCCGGTAGCGCCGTTGGATTGAACGTGTGTCCTGTAGGTAAACGATTTCATACCTCTGATCAGATGTGCGCAATGAAGATCGCCGCTGCAAATCTCCAAGTGGATGATTACAACAGTCTAGATGTAAACAGGGAGAGATGTTTCTGTTCTAAGCGTGCTCGAGGTTGACACAACTGTGCTCTCGCGGCGTTGATCGTGAAGTCTCGGTTACGTGAAATTTGTGTTCGGAGCGAATCTGAACCAAGGGTGCTCTTGGGACCCTTTTCAGTGCGTGTCTTGAATATGAGTTCATCGAAAGAATCTGCCAAAGCTGCCAAGAACGTCACTCCGCAAGCTCGAGCGAAACAATTTGCGGATGGTTGCTTCCATGCGTCTAAAGATCGCTTGTTTTGCTCCGTTTGTAACATATCTACACGAGGAAGCATATCTGGATCAAACACCTAAATAGCGCGGGTCACAAAAGAAGGCAGCAGTTTCGTGATGCCGCTGAAGACAAGCGGGCGAAGCTCCAAGTAACGCTAGCTGAAACTTACCGCAACCTCACTGAAGGACAGCAGGAGAAGCAAACGGCTCTTGTCGGCCTTGTAGAAGCATTCGCTGCAGCCAATGTGCCCTTGCACGCGCTCAGTAATCTCACTCTGAGGAGCTATTTGGAAAGCAACTTGAAGAATTGTGGAGCTATTCCAGAAGCATGCAATTTACGTCGAACCTATCTCCCGAAAGCATTCGAGGCACATTTTAATAGTTTGAAATCGTTGCTCGCTGAGAAGAGATCGGTGGCAATAGTTTGCGATGAAACGACAGATATTGAAGATAGGTACGTTCTCAATGTGTTAGCAGTGCCGATTTGTGACGAAGATTTGAACCTAAGGGCATTCTTATTGGAATGCGTAGTGCTCGGAAGTACAAACTATAAGACTGTCAGTGACGCCGTGATAAATGTCACCCGAAAGTACCCTTGCGAATAAGTGCTTTTGTAACAGACAACGCCACTTACATGACAAAGGCGTGGAACAGTTCTTTGAAATCCATGTTCTTGAACGCAATTCACGTAACGTGCACAGCGCATCTTTTAAACCTAGTATGCGAGATTTGGAGCTCATCGTATGGAGACATAAATTAGCTAGTCTGTAATGTTAAGAAAGCGTTCACTGCCTGCCCGGCGCGAAAGGCACGTTTCAAACAGTATCTGCGTGATTACGGGAAAGCCGAGAATCTTCCACCTGAGCCTATTGTAATCAGATGGAATAGTTGGTTCGAAGCGGCACTATATCATGCAGATCACCTGGATGACTACTCGGAGTTCTTCAGCCGCGAAGCTAGCAACAGTTCGAGCCTCGCGATCTCCGAGGCAAGCACATTGTGTTAATCACCTTCGGTTGTATCAGGGATGTCTGAATTGAAGAAGTATTCTCCTGAGATAATGTTCACCCTGACCAAATACGAAGGAAACAACATCCTTTCACACGAGGTGATCGATGAGCTGGTTTTACTCATCGAGTGGTTGGAAACTTCTCGTGAGCGGCAGGACAATCAGAGAAATACTGTCACTGCGCTCAAAAAATCGGTTGAGAAGTTACGCCTCTACCTGACGTCCGATACTACAGTGAAGTTTCGCCAACCAGCGGCGGATTTCTTTCGAGCGTGCCGCGTTTTCGATCCTATGAAGGCAAGAACGATCGAGATGGAGCCGAGATCTGTCACCGATTGCATTCCGTGGTTCGATGACGACGATAGGGCAACTGCAGAACTCAGAATGTACCTCTCGACTGTCGACGATCTCTCACCCTCTACGCACCCTGTCACGTTCTGGAACAAGTTGTCGTCTCGATTTCCAAGACTCTCTGAGATTGCTTTGATTTGTTTAAGCGTGCCGGTAAACAGCGTTGCGGCTGAACGATCGTTCAGTAAATATAGCGGTGTGCTACGAGATGACCGGCGATCAATCAAAGAAAGTAACCTAACGATGTACAGTTTGTTGTACCAGAACAATGACTAACTCTCACGGTGAAAAAGTGTGTTTTGTGATGAAATGAATAAGTTCTCCTCTTTCTTTAACTCGTTGAATAGAAGTAAACTTTCCCGCTGCTCGCGGAAAAGATCCATTTCGAAAGATTCTACCTCTTTTTCTGTTCTTCCCCGTGACACCGTGATGTCCGTCGCGGATCTGTGAAATTCCCCCAAAAATGCCGCGACCATGCCGTGAAATTTCGCCAAAAATGCCGCGACCAACGCCCAGCCCTAGTCATGATCCATCTTTCCAGGAATTTCTACTCCTCTGAATTACGTAATGTGAAGCTTCGTACGAACTATGTCGTAAGCCTATATTGGAACCCGATATGGATTCCGCGGCCGAAAACCAGCTGCTAAGGGAAAACCGATGAGTCTCGGACTGCTTTCTTCCTTCCTCAAACAATGGAGAAACTTGCGGTGATGATTCTGTTGCGAAAATGTGGGACTGAATTTGAGGTTCGAGAAAGGAATGGACTAGCGCCCGAACTGAGCCGTGAAATACTTTCTCTTACCTTGAAGAGGGATTTCTGGATAACCGGAGCGTGCAGCCATTTCCTATTTTTTTTTTCTTTGGGCCAGCCAGAAAGCCTCTGGCTTGGCTAGTTTATTGCCTTGCCGGTACAATCATCCCGCGGATAGATACAGGGCGGTTGTGGCATCGGAGACCCCCCGGCCACTTGTTTGAGCATTCCTTCAGGGGGGAACCGGGTTTGTGTTCCTCTCACTGGTTTCTTTGTTGACTTCCTGCAGGCCGTAGGGCCTTCCGCTTCCGTTCTCGTTCGAGAACTTCTTTGGTTAACATCACCTCGCCAGCGAATTCCTCAACGGCCGTCCACTTGTCTTCATCCTCTAGCATTGCCGCGACTACTTCTTCCGGGCAATCTAGAGGTCCAGTCCTCTCCATCATCTTTTTCCGTTCATAGCCGAAGAACTCGCATTCGGTCAGCGTGTGCTCAGCCGAATCCTCGTCGCCTGAGCCATTTCCTATGGACCGAGCTGCACGTCACGCGTTCTCGCAAGAGCATCTTGCGAACCTTGCGACACCACCGACTCTCTCCCACATCCGCTGAGGAACAAACTCGAAGAAGTGTTCATGTGGCACCATCGAGCTTTCGCGTGATTTCAACAAAAGTGCCCGGTCCGAGAGCGAGTTCCTCGATCAGGTTTCTAGGATGAGATGCGTTCCGTCTCGTGATTCGGTACATGCCGACCTCTGCAAAAGCCGCCCCCGAAAGGTCTCGATACCCCAAATGGCATTTTGGCTCAGCGAGTCCAGCGACCATTCCACACTTCCGGGAGTTACAGAATCGATAGAATATAGACTAGACCGGGATGAGAACGTCATAAGTACTACGGCCATCTTGGCGAGCGTTCATGGCTCCTATCTTGATTTGATTCATAAATCGGTTCATTGAAGGAACTGCATGTATGGGTAAGAGGTCGAATTCTCTCATACCTAATGTGTACACAAAGATGTAAAATTTACCAGATTATCGAATTATATCTTTCAGAATAATTTGAAATCTGAAATGAGCTTGCATCCATGGTCATAACTGTACTTGGACCCAAGCCCCAAAATATTGATCCTCTTCCTTCCGAGCCTCTATGCAGGTTTGGATATGTTTTGGATTTGGAAGCACATAACACTCTTGATCAACCCGTCTTGCACCGGCGCCGGCAGGGGCGCTTTACGGACCATTCGCCCCGGGCGTCATTCGGCCCTGCGGTACTTGAGGCTCTCCCACCTTTCGACAGAACCTCGTTGCGGTTTTCGCGAAACAGAATCGTTTCTCGAGCGACTTCGGTACCCTCTCGGTATTTTACTCAATTACATCGAGGTTCCTGAGGTTTCCTGCGAACCTGAGGGGGTTCGTTGGAATTCCTCTGTACAAACTCTGGCATTAATTGTGGGAGAGAGAATAGATATGCACTTACTCTCCTACAAGAGAGGGTTTCCCAGGATCGTCTCTATGAATAAGAGTGAAGGTCTAGCTCGACCCCATTCGACTTTCATCGCTCCGAACAAGGTGTTTCCCTCAGCTGGACTTCTTTCGTCCCGTTATTCAACGTTTCACTCAATCAACCACTAAGCATGAGCATCAGCAAGACTGCTCTGGCCGTGACAGCATCCAGTGTTTATTTGGGCTTCTACGCCTACCGAAAATGGAGTGTTTTGCGTAAGTGCCGCCGAGAAATTCGATCTCAGTGCCACGCGGTTCGAGTTTTGGTTCTTGACTCGCACCCTGCGTGGAACCGTTCGAAGGAAGCGATTCTGGAGAGCATCGAGGCGTCCAAAGTGTTGGCGATCGATTTCCAATGGGAGAGTGATGTTCTCGAGGGACCTAGGATCGTCAGTTTTAGCATCGCGACCTCAAATCACGAAGTGGCTCTCTTCAGGTTGTCGGGATTCAGTCAGATCCCGGAGGATATCCAGAAGATTCTGAGGGATAGTTCCGTGTTGAAGATTGGTGTGGACATCGTGAACAGTGCGACCTCGCTCGAAGCGGACACCGGGATCGAAATCCGGGGCTGCATCGATTTACGTTACATGGTGATGAAGACCCCGGCTCTTCGAAGGAAAGTGCTCAAAGCTCAATCAGACCTCTCCTTAGCCTCGCTGTCGAGTGCCGTACTCGGTGTTTGTGTCGCTTGCGACGAAGAGATGCACGCCGTAGACTGGACCGTAAGAGAACTTCCGAGCGAGCAAACCCACAATGTAACCGAGCGAGTAGTGAGCGTGATTGCGCTCGCTCGAGAAATCTGCTGCTCGAACGGCGTCATACCGAGAGTCCTCGGCGCTTTCAAATCTGACCTGTGGCTCGAACATTACATCAAGCATGAGTTTGCGATGTACACAGATTTCCCGTTCCAACTGGAGAGACTGACGCGCCTTCGACTCCCCGTGAAGTCTTCAGCTCCCCCGATGCCTTTGTGAATCTGCGTTGTTTGTGGAGTGTGAGAAAATCTAACGTACGCTCACATCGTGCCTGAGGAATACCACGGAGTCTTCGCAGAACGGCTTCACGACGCGGTCGTACTGTGCTACAGCTGCAATGAGAAGTTCTGCGTGGCCGAAGACATTCTGCGGCAACAACTCGAGGTCTTCTTCGACGCGCCGATCATAAACCCTGAAGACCCTTTCGATGTAGATGCGGAGCTTGAAGGAGCTCGTAAAACGGCCGCTCTTCTTCTCCAGTTTTGTGACTGTTTGCCGGAAGTAGAACGCCTCAGATTGGAACACTTTCCGATGAAATACGATCAGGAATTCGGACTTAAATACGATGAACTCCTCATGATCGCCTCTCTCGACTATAGGACTCCTAAACCCAGTTTCCAATATCATGGGATGCTGGTTTGTAAGAAGCTACCCGCGCACAAGGTGCCACTTTTCGAGAAAATGTGGCGGGAACACTTTGTCCTGCAAATGAAGCCTGCATTCTTGCCGGCATCGTCCCCGCAGAACCAATCATCCTCCATTGCCCGTTGAATTCATTAATAAAGCTTTTTCTCGTTTTCTAATTAAAGCATCATATTCCATAAAGTTATAGCGATGTGATGAAAAATCGCCATTCGGTGAATCATTGTCAGTGAAAGAGTGAAACGCCTCCTAGAGCAGATACACGGTAGGCTCTTCTTGAGGTTTAAGTAGGGATGTAAACGTTTTGCGGAATCTTGCCGCGTCAACGTTGATTTTCCATAGAATCCACGAAATCCCTATAAGTTTTGAGCCCTCGCTAACTCGTGACTTGGAACGGATCCGGCCCATCAAACATTCTCTGGATTTCAACTTCAGTTTGAGATCGTTTGGACGCCCTGTCAAGTCAGGGAAAAACGCAAGTTCTTCTTTGGCACATTTCCCATACACGATATTTTGTGTGGGATTTCGAGTGACCACTCCGCGCTGTGCATGTAGGCATGGAGCGGTGAAAATCTCAACAGTTAACTGCGTTCGTGTAATAATCGCATGAGATTGAGTCGGCATAGCTCCTTATTCGGGAATGAAACCTGTGGTTTTTCCGACAACATGACTCGAAACTCGAGTGGCTGAAGTAGCGCAATGCGATCAGGCCTTGCTGCATTTCTAATTCTCGAGAACTGGGCATCGCTCCAATGTAAGAGCGCGATGCTCCCCTCATGAACGACGAGACCGCAGAGAACGCAGACGGTTTCGGTGTCCGCCCGGCTCCCCTGACCATATTACTCGACGAAAGTAGTGGCATCCCTCTTCTTTCGGGAGCTATCCGAGAGCCCCAACTCAAACCCCTTTGTTCATACGATTGCATGTGTGGCGCCTCAATCAATCGGCCCTTGTGAATTTCCTCGCCGACCACTCACTCATATACTGATCATGTTCGCTGTGGTATTACAAAACATATCATTTGACTTTTCGGAAATTCCATCAGAGAGGGAGACTTCTGTAGAACAACGGCGCCGGCGTAAGAGTCTGCCAAAGCAACTGAGAATTAGGATCTGATGGTGCACCAGGAAGAATCGAACTCCAACGAGCACACCACTTCGAACTCCTGCTGAATGAGTCCAATTACTACACCTCGATGAGTCGGAATCCGGAATCGCTCTCCCATGAGAGTTGATGAGTCCGAGAATCCCGAGCTACAACGAGCTGTGCATTGAGAATCTTCGAGAACTACCTCTGGTATCTCTGAATACATATTTATTGGCGGTAAGAGCCTTCTTCTAGACTGACTTTAGATTCGAGATTACGATAAAGCTCTGTCAGGACTCTCGCAGGCTTTGTCCGTAATGGTACAACATGTCTTCGGGTGGACTCCATTTCTTATTGCACTGGATCGTGGCGACATGGATCTTCCATGAACGCCCGCGGTCCCATTGACTGAGATCAAACCTGACCGTCAGGTTTCGTTTCCTCTTCACATTGATATACATAAGAGTTTTCTCATCACACTCACGGAAGATCGGCGTGTCAATGTCGATGTGCGGGACCAGCAGTTGATCTTGGGTTACGCAGGCACCATTGACGAAATCATGGACGGTGAAATTTTCGAAATCCAGCCGCAAGAAACAGGCTTTGGCTGCGGCGACGGTGATTTCACAGTTGTGCGGCTCCCTGGTCGCACGAGGAAAGTCCGGGTTCACGAAGTAGGTGTTGTTCCTCAAGATTCGGCCACCGCACGTTTGTTCCAGGAGGCAGCACACTCCCCTGTAGCCCCCGTCAGAGGGACCGCACTCGTTGTCGGCATCGAATTTCCCTCCGGCCGCTCTACATTCCGGCCCGCGCATGCACGCTCCTCTGCGCTCCTCATCGTATCGACAAGCGATTGAGGGCAAGACACGCGACGCGGCTGAATCGGAAAGAGGTCTCTTTCGACGCAGCACGGTGATGGTGATCGATGCGTTGATACGATCCGACGAGCCTTGGAGTTCTGTTGTGGTGTCAAGTGCGAGCGCTGCGGTCGCTGAGATCACAATGAAACACAAAAACACTGTTCTCGACTCTAGATCCATATGGATGGAAGATTTCGAGCACTTGAGCACTGGCGGACGCCTCCGATTCGCACAACGCAGACAGCCTTTGCAGAATGTGAGGTTTCGAGTAGCGAAACAGCTATTGTGTTCTAGGGAGTCTCTCATCACGAGAGCTCGAAAGCTCATTCGAATTCCGGTTTCATGCGTGCTTCGACCGCGATGCACGAAGATTCTATTCGTCCCGAGCAGCAAAACTCCCGCGTATCGATCCACAATCATCCCTGCGTCAGAATACATGATCGAAGACCGGAACACTGGAGTGTAGCGAGTGTTGGACAGAAACGACATATCTTGAGCACGAGCGAAGGGAGCGTGAACACCTTCCAGACAATTCTCTCCCCCAGAACCGCATCCACTTCTGCCCAACGATCGAATGATTGAACGAAAGCAGAGAGCGAGGGAATCTCAGGGGTTGTTTCAACGATGCTGTTCAGAAACGGCTCAATTGGCGAACCACATGAGCTCTGTAGCTTCGCACAGACCCAAACTTTCGAGAACTTCGAACCGCTCCAAACTCGCGAGAATTTCTGAGGATTTCCGTACCCACAAAATGTGCATAGAAGAGATATCTTGCGCAAATATTGTACTTCAGCCGGCCTGCGGTCGGATCGAAGCTTTCGCATGAACGGCAATGGTATTTAACTCGCAAAAATAAATGAATGAATCAGCTGCTGTTGCGCCCAGTACTCCTGAAGGCGGTGAGCGACCCTGGGCAAATGTGGGGCTGTGCACTTCGGTCCAGAAAACCAGGAACGAAGTCACCATGTCAACGGGCGCGGCTCCCAAAACTGGACGTCGTGAAGGACCTTGGAGTCCAGTTCTCATCAAAGAACTTCTCTGAACAGGCTAGCTACACAACGAAAATATGCGAGTCAGTCAGCAACTGGATGCAGACCATGAGATGTATGTGCATCAGAGATGAATCAGTTTACGTCAAATTATACTGATCAAATGTGGAACTCGTGTCAATGTACGGATGCCAAATATGGCACCCCTCTCGATCATGTATTATAGAGACTCTTGAAAAGATGTGGAAGCGTTCCATTAGAAGAATAAGGCACCGTTGTAAAGTAGCGAAGAACTCCTTGAAACTGCTAACTGTGGTTGAGCGTTTCCAAAGCGCCGATCTCCATCAGTTGACGAGACTGATGAAAAATGAAGAACTGTTTTTTGTGTCGGCATTGATCGACTACAAACATGCGGTGGTCGTCAGCTGTATAGGGGAACGTCGTCAAAAATGAACTCTCTTTGATTTAAAAGCTCCACGTAGCGCATCCGGGAATAGTGCGGATGAAAGCCCTAGCCCGAGCTCATTTTTTTTTGGCCCAACTGCGCGCAAACGGCGGCGAGACCGGTCAAGGTTCCGTTGGCGCCAGGGCCCGATCCTGGCCGTCCCTGGGTGAGACTTCACTTGGACTTTGCAGAACCGCAGAAGGGAAATACCTTCCTAGTCGTGGTGGATCACTGGAATCTTCTAACCAAAGGTCGTTAGATGAGGCGGTCGCCGCGTACAACTACACCCCGTGTTCGACCCTCGGCGGAAGAACTCCGGCCGAAATTTTCTTCGGGCGAAGTCTTCGCCCTCCTTTTTCTATTTTCAGGCCTCCACATTCGCAGGTTCTCTCGGAAAGCAGCAGAGCGTTCAAGGCAGTGTTCGACAAGCATCATGGCACCCGGCTCCGGATATTCGTGAGGGGGGAAAAGGTTACCATCGCCCCGCCACGTTCGAGGGCCGGGTTGGCACCGTCATGAGACGCTTCGAGTTCGGTGGTAGGCAAGTTGTCCGCCATCTGAACCAGGCGTAGGAAAGACCGGGACGACCCCTTACAGATCCTGACGAAGCGAAGGTTCTGAGGAGCTCCTTCCATCGGCTGCGCTAGACGAAGATCGGCCCGGCTCTTCGTTCTGTAGCAGCAGCAGCAGCAGCACCTTATCAGCATCTTATCAACTCAACCGGGTCCGAGACGCCCTCGGTATCGTGTCCCGAGTCCACGCAAACGTCCGAGTCTTTTCCCGAGTTTCCAGATCCTGACGACCCGCAAGGCGACGCGGAGCCTACTACGTCGGCCGAATCCCTCCCGGAGTTTCCAGACATCCAAGAGCCGCACGATCCGCATGGTGATGCGGAGCCGTCTACGTCGGACACCAGGACCCGGGTCCAGCCCCATCGCGAGGCGAAACAAGCGAGAGACTATGCCGTGTTTGCTGGTTTGCGCCGACGGCTGTTCGGGCGAATCGACTGAGGAAGGAGGAATGTTGTGTCGGCATTGATCGACTACAACGATCAAGATGGCGATCAAGATGGTTCAAGATGGCGATTCTCCGCCATCTCAACGGAGGAGGGAGAGGGCAAACGCGCGCGCGATTTCGAGTGTGGAGGGTTCGTTGACGCCGGGGGCCCACAGCTCTGTTGGATGTGTCGCCAGCACAGTTGAAGTTGATGTTATGGATCGATTCTCAATCTTACAAGGGAAGGTCACGGGATGATAAGCGATTTCCGAGGAATTTTTTTTACGGATCTCTTGCTCTCCCATCGGGAAGAGCATCCTGAATTTTTTACCCACGAATGGCCAGTGTGAACGATTCTAGCGTGGTTTCAAGTTTTAACCCTTTTTACCATTGAAAACGGCGCAAAAGGGCTGCCCAGTGCTCACAAGGGTAGTGATACAAGAAAGAGCCATGCGCTGGCGCCTAAAGGAAGTGGTAGTTCATGAAGAAACACTTCACACATAAAACTTTTTTGCAATCTGAATTCAAACAGAGACCTCGAAGAGAGAGCTAATTTTTTCATGAAAAACTCCCCGGAGAGTACAGGGTGTTGGAACTGTCCGAGTTTCGGCAGCAGTTGTGAGGCACTTCAACGTTTTCAATGGAAAAAAGAGTTAAAACTTGAAACTGCGCTAGAATCGTTCACACTGGCTATTCGTGGGTAAAAATTTCAGGGTGTTCTTTCCGAAAGAAGAGCAGAAGATCCGAAAAAAAAATTCTCCGAAAATCACTTATCATCCCGTGACCTTCCCTCGTTAGTCAGTCTTGTTTCGAATGGGAACTGCATGTTTGTGAATCTAGTGTACTGAGCTAATATAGTAAGACCAGTTGAGTTGACCCTACATACCGGAATTCTAATGATGTAGTATAGTCCATACCCTCCCTGCAGCCGAAATTGTAGGATGTCGGGAATGCCGGAGGTTGCGTAGCCGAGCCGAGTACAATGGCTGGCCTATGAACAAAATTTCCCGAGCAGCAGTGGCGTAGCCAGGGGGGAGGCGATCGGGCGTTCGCCCCCCCCCATAACATAGAGTCGCCCCCCCCAAAAAAATCCTGGCTACGCCCCTGCCGAGCAGTAGGCATTTGTTCTGGATCATCGGCTCAGGATATTCCGTTCTATTCAGTCTGTTCAGTTTCGATGTTCGCAGCAATGAAAAGATATCTTTGACTTCAGTTTTTTTTATTGGAAAATGCGCTTCAGGGTACCGTTCCGAAACCTTGCTCGAGCTCGTCGTTAACTCCGCGCGTGATCCGACAGATGAAGCGTAATTAGTGAAAAATTGCTCTGCTTCAGACTTCCTCTCATCTATTTCATGACTCATTGTTCTTCTGATGCGAATCAACATACGCTCCTGAATTTGAAGACCTGGTACAGTATTCTGATTCTATGGGCGATAACTAATAATTCGAAGTAGCTCACAATTTGGTCGAGTTTTGCAAAAACAGAAGTCGGGGTTTCTCCCTTCAGCGTGAGAGGACGCCGCTTCCAGAGTCGGATCCGCCGAATCAGAGAATCGACGAACGCAATTTGATCGGTTTTTGGCTGGCTGTAGAAATTTTCGGAATCGGGAATGGTCGAAAAGCGTAGGCTGTTGAAGTTGTTGACCGAACAACTCGTTGAGGTCCAACAATGATCTTCGAGTTCCCTCTTATTCGAGCATTTGCTGATGAGCGAATCAGATTACCCGGTTAATCCTTCGAGAGACAAAGCCTGCAAAACAGGGAGTTTCAATAACATGGTAATTAATAGCGAGACATCGCTTGGGGACATCACAAGGACGCTTGGAAGCGATCGAATGAGGTGAGGCTACCTTCCACTACACATGTTTTGAAAAACACTTACAATTAGCATCATGGTAATATCGCGAGCATCAGAATCTCAAGCATCATTCGACGTCTGAAAAGTGGCATGTCGGCCTGAGTGAAGTTGATCTCGACGTCTTGAGACTTGTAATCGGCATACTTCAATGCAAACATGCCACAGTCTGATTCGTTGTTCTGCTGTGGCAGCTTCTTCGCGTTTGTGAGATTCCATTCATTTTCATTGAGGGGACGTTCGTTCCTTGCTTGATGTTCTTGGTCCAGATACTTCATTACCCGTTCCAGGCACTCACTACTCTCGCGCTCCATCGAGTCCATGAACTCGATTCTTCTGTGTCGTAAATCCACTATTATCATCGACCAATGATTAGTCGCGACGACAGGGATCAGAAGGATGTCGTTCTCGAAAACGTTATTCGCTTTTGTCCACCTGCGGACACCCTCGTACTGTCATTGCTCGAAACTTTGCAGGAAGAATGTCGTGAAGGCGTAAACTTTTGGTAAGTCCACTGACTCCATACATCGACGAACGATGAGATGAAGGTACGAGTCCATTATAGTATCGTTGAGCCAATTAAGTCCTTCGAGTGTTTTCAGATCTTTTCGAGTGATCTTGTAATTGGTCATGTGTAGAAGGACTCGGTCAGATTGGTCTTCCAATATCTCGTCAATCTTCTCAGACATTCATCGGTTATCGATGGAACCTTGGGATTCGATTCTTTCTCGTGGTGTTCGTCAACATTCTCAGGATCGTCCTTATGCGGAGGCTCGAACGGATGAATCGGCATTCTCCGGACTGTCTACACCTACACGATCAGCTACGGTCACGTCATGATCGGACTTGGCTGTTAAGCTGTGAACATTTCCGAAAGCTGCCTGTCTTGCGTACTCATGGTCTTGAGGATCGGTCATCAATCGAGCGTAATCATGATCCCCGAAGGCGGAGCGATGAGTCACCGCTTTCACTTCGCAGTCATGGTCGGTCGTTGCTATGTGTTCCTCCAGCCAAGAATCCCATGTTTTGCAGACGACCGGTTTCAACCTTATGGTTATGGTTATGGTTATGGTGTGTCCTCTTTCTGTTGAATGACCCTTTCACTCCAGGGGCGAGCAAGCTCAGCGGGACAACGGTCACAGATATGGGGAAAGTGGACACCGGTGAACCCACTCCTATAGACAGCACCGTATTGCTCTTCTAGAGCAAACCGGACATGTCTATCAATGCACACACTTCCAATGGACAGCACGGCTTCGCTCTTCTAGAGCGCGGACACGTCCATCGGTGCAGATGCGCACAGTTGTGCCGCAACGACGTCTATACACGTTTGTATACGTCGTGGTGTGCATCCCGGCGGGCTTCGAGATTCGAACCACCGCCATCGAGTTCTGGTTACAAGATTAGCCGTGTGACCACAAGACAATCGGCCGTTTGATCCCTTTTTCGGACACACGGGTTGAATCAACTCCAACCAACGGTGCCCAGGTGAAGGGAACGTCCTACCGGACTTAACCCGACACCAGGGGGAACGAACCGAATCGCCATTGGTGCTCCATGACGCCAGACCTCAGCCCCGCCGAAGCACGGTTACAGTCCCATGCCAAGGAGACCGGCCTTCCGTTCTCATCAGCTAATCCATGGCGGACAGCCGCTGGAAAGCAAGTCGAGATGACGAGAGTCATTATTCAAGTTTACCAACAGCGGGCCTTGGATGAGTTGAGAGAGAGAGTTTAGTTTTTTGTATTTTCGCTGATTTATCGGAAACCAAGGGAATGCGATCGCTGAAACTCGGGCTACGGAGCCCCCTCATAGGCCCGCACCTAAGCCTAAAGTTTCAAGCGAATCGGAGCTGCGAACCGCTTATCCGGCCAGACCCTTTCACAGGCGTGGTAACATCTAGCCGATTTTTTTGTTGTTGTATCATGTTTCTTTTCTATTTAAATTGGAAGACTTAAGCTGTATTCACCTACATGCAGTTCCCATAATAATCCAAGTTTGAAATTGAAATTGAATTGAATGTGACAGAGGGAATAGACGGGCTATCGAGCCCGAAACGCGGGTCTACGAAAATCATCGGGGAAAAGCTCGCGCCTGGGTCGCAGCGCGGGGGTTCTTTCTGGGTCATTGAGCTCCACTTCGAGGTTGGATAGCGATAAAACCACTCGTTGTTAATAAAAGCCACTCTTTTTGGAAGATTCCGAGCAGAAGTCCACCGCCGCTACGGAGTCGGTGAGCGAGCCTTTACTCAGACATTACTCTCAACTTGCCTCATACGCAAAAAAAAAGAAATGATGAACCTGGTCGAAAGTCTCATGCCGACCCACAACCGCAGACTGAGAAACACTCGAGTCATACGAATACCAACCACCAGACTACAGAGAACTGAAAAATTTTACATCTACCGTTTCCTAAAGATATACAGGAACTTCAATCAAGAGATTATGGAAATTCAAAACGTAAACAAAGCAAGGAAAGCGAAAGATGAGGTACTGAAATTCATTAGGAAGAATGAAAGAACTGAGATAGGATACCTGATGGACTGATCCCTCGTGCCACCTGAGCTTATAAGAACCCTACGAATATGATATGCTTGGTCCTCCTTCTTATCCACACCTATACTTTGCGAACCACATACAGGGCTCAGCCCTTGTGGAGTGTTTAAATAGTGAGATTTTAAAAGATCAAATAAACGCAAACATGTTTTAAAAAAAAAAAAGCCATGGTTCTGTGCTATCCTAACTATGAAAGGATGAGATGCACGACGTTCGGGAGCCGGGTCACAACTGACTGGCCTTTATTTACAGACGTACGATCCTGCGTATGATTGTGATTTATATTAATGCTGCTGATACATCTCCCTTTCAAGTTATTTCACAATTATTTGATTTGGTTAAGATATCTTTTTTAGCTAGAAATGTACATTGACATGTTTCCCCTTTAGCCGCTCCGAGCGGCGTACCTCAGTCGGTTCCTGGTTTGGCATGTTCTTCTCGGGATCTAGTTGGGGACTAGGCGTGTCCTCAAACGGAGGGGTAGACGGTGCGCTGGCGTATTCGTCACTCGTCGGACTCAACGGCGGAGATGGGACCTCGTTCAATACCTGACGGTTTCTCCGTAAAAGCGCACCGGTTTCGATGTCCTGTGTGATGTATGAGCGCGGCTGTGAGGTGACTCTGATGATCCTTCCTTTTTTCCAGAGTTCCTCTCTAGGATCGAATACGGTGACTCTCGTTCCCTCTCGGAGCGGTTGCAGGTCGCGGGTCGATCGATCGTAGTAACTCTTCTGCTTCTCTCTTTCTTCTTTTAGCGCCTTGGTCACGGCGTTAGGTTCTATCGCTCGCGGTTGAAGTTGTTGTTGTGTAGTTGGAAGCTGGGTTCGGCATTGGCGTCCCATCAATCGCTGCGCGGGTGATCCGAGATCCTCGGACCGTGGTGTGTTTCTCCACATCAGGATTGCGTTTGAGAACTGCACCGTCCCATACTCGAACTTTCTGAGTATCTTTTTGGCCTCCTGCACAGCTCTCTCTGCCAGCGAATTGCCTTTTGGGTGGTACGGACTGCTTGTTCTGTGATCGATACCGTGCCGCAGAAGTTCTGAGGTAAACTCGAATCGGAAGCACGGGCCATTGTCCGACTTGACGCAGACTGGTACTCCGAAGTTCTGAAAAGTCTCAAATAGAGCATTTAGCACAGATTTGCAGGTCTGCGATCGGAGCGGCTTCATCTCCCAGAAAAAACTGTACGCGTCGACGACAATCAGAAAGACGCGCCCAGCGTGCTCGAACAGATCCGTGTAGACGATTTGCCAAGGTAACTCTGGGATCTCGCTGATCAACATTGGTTGTTTCGGGTTCGCCGCTCGATGTCTCTGACACTCTTCGCATCTTGCCACGAAATTCTCTATATCTGACGTCATCGCCGGCCAATAGACAGCTGATCTCGCCTTGAGCTTCATCTTCGACACTCCCGAATGGGCAGCGTGCAGCTGCATCAAAATCTCTCGACGCTTTCGGCTGGCTATCACCACCCTATCCGCTCTCATAACAAGGCCATTTTCCACGTGGATTTCGTCCCTGAATGATCAGTAGGCTCGCGCCACCTCAGGAACGTCATTCCGATTCTCCGGCCATCCTTCCTGCCAAAGCTCTGCGAGGGTTCTCAGCTCCGGATCCTCCTGTGTGATGGCCCGGTACTCCTTCAGACGATGGTCTTCCACTGGCATCTTTTGTACAATGCAAATCGTTGGCTCGCCGTCGATCATCTTTTCTGAGGGATTTCGGGAGAGGTAGTCGGCCACTACCAGTTCGCTTCCTTTCTTGTAGACCACATTTATGTCGTATCGCTGGAGCGTCATTCGCATTTTTTGTAGACGGAGCGGTATTTGATGAAGAGGCTTTTGCATGATGTCTTGCAACGGACGGTGATCTGATTCCACCACCATTTTGACTTGACCATACACAAAGTAATGGAATTTTGTACACCCGAAAACGATAGCCAGCATTTCTCTCTCAATCTGTGCGTATCTCTTCTGCGTTTCATTCAGCGAGCGGCTTGCATATGCGATTGGGCGCCCCTCCTGTAGCAGCACCGCTCCAATACCATAGAGCGACGCGTCTACCGAGAGAACAAGTGGTTTCTTTGGGTCGTAAATGTTGGGATCGGAGTTTTCGAGCATTCGCGCCATTTCGTAATGGCTGATTTCATACCGATGCGGCCTATGAATAAACTATAAAAAGCAGGATGCACTTTGCCTGTACAACGAAGTTAACTGGAGTGTAGTCGCTTTCTTACTCGCCGGTCAATCCCCTTCAGTGGCGCAGTCGACTTGTGTTCAAAGAACCGTTTTCACGTGAATCTCGAATCTTCTTGTTTGTGATGGAAGAAGCTGTCAAGAAGCTCGCCGAGGTTGCCGAATCCCTCCGCGCTCCGACGGAAAGGAACCTTTCGTCAGCAGATGTGAAGCCTATCGAGGACAGGGTCGTGGCTCTCAACAACGTTTTGTCGCTGATCGGTAGCTTCGCTTATGATCCGGACAACGGTGTCACGTTCGATCGCTGGTTCAAACGAAATGAGCAGTATTTGACCTTCCATTGCAATACTGACCAAGAACGTAAGCAACTCCTGCTGAAAGCCTTGGGTCCTAAGGAGTATAACCAGCTACGTGGCAGAACCTCACCAGACCAACCGGAAAGCAAGAACTACGCGGACTTGACGACGTTGTTGAAGTCAATGTTCGGTGAATCGAAATCCCTTTTCCGACGTCGCCACGACACCCTCTTGGTCGTGCGGCATGGCCCGGGCAAGCTTGTCGAAGAGATAGTCAATTCAACCAAGCTGTGCGGCGACGATTTCGAATTCAGCCAACTGACTCTGGACAACTTCAATATCTTCGTGATGTTACTGCAATTATCGGATCCATCATACAAGAATCTTCGCGGCGTGATCATGCGAGCCGTCGACGAAAAGCCGACTATTACACTAGAAGAACTTCGCGCAGTCATGAGACGCTACGAAACGCGTACGGTAGACACCCAAGTGGATCAAGACTCCCAGCGTGTGAAAGAGGAACCTACAGTCTTCACCGCGAGTGCTAAGAAAAACTCGCCTAGGGCACCAAAGCCCAGAGGAAGCCGGACCCAGAAAAACGCCTCAAGATGTGCGGGTTGCGGAGGTGATCACACCCGCAAGCTTTGCCCCTACAAGAAAGCAGTCTGTGATTCATGCCGGAAGGTCGGGCATATCAAGAAAGTTTGCCGCTCCGTTCAGTCAAACCAGGTTCAAGTCAACCACACGCTCGACCAGGCCGCGCTCGAGGAGGGCCGGACGTTCGTGAAGGTAGCGGTCAATCGCAAAGACGTCAGATTTCGCGCCGATTCGGGAGCGGACATCTCAACTATCAACCGAGCAACGTGGCAAAGCCTTGGCTCGCCTCAACTGGCATCCTACGGCACCGCCTGCACACACGTGGATGGTGGGGCAATCAACGTTGATGGCTACTTCGATGCTGAATTCAGGTTGGGCAAAAGATCAATTGTAGAGCCCCTGCTAGTTCTCGGGAGTGGCAAGGTCAACCTGCTCTGCGGCCGGCTGCTCAAGCAGCTGGGCCTCGTCACCTGGAATCCCCAAATCACCCCGCTCTCTGTCAATGAGGTTGCGCCGTCAGCTTTGGAAACGAAGTTCCCTCATCTGTTCGAGTCAGGTCTCGGTACCTGTACCAAACTGCAGGTTCACCTACACCTGCGCGACAATGTCGTCCCCGTGCATCTTCGCCCTCGTCCAGTTGCGCTCGCCTTGCAAGAAGCGATCGATCAAGAGCTGGATCGGCTCGTTCAAAACGGGACTCTGATGCCAGTGGATACATCCGAGTGGGCAACGCCGATTGTCGTTGTCAAGAAACCGACCGGGGCAGTAAGAGTCTGTGCGGATTATTCGACGGGGTTGAACGACGCACTGCTGGACATTGAACATCCCTTACCCAACATGGAAGAGGTCATGACTAAATTTTCCGGCAACCGTGTGTTCTCTCAACTTGATCTAGCCGACGCTTACCTCCAGTTGCGCTTGGATGACGCCAGTCAACCGCTGACTACGATCTCCACACATCGTGGCTTGTTCAAGTACACCAGACTCGTTTTCGGCCTCAAGACAGCTCCTGCAGTATTCCAAAAGACCATCGATCAAGCACTCGCCGGCTTGGAGGGAGTACTTGTCTATTTGGACGACATACTCATCATGGCCCCGGATCAAGGTGGCCATGAAAAACGCCTGCTGGCGGTCCTACAACGTCTTGAAGAGTGGGGATTCCGTCTACGCTTAGAGAAATGTCACTTCAACACGTCCAAAGTCAAGTATCTCGGCATGGTTGTCTCCGATAAAGGAATCGAGGCAGATCCGGCAAGAATCGCTGTCATCAAGAATCTGAGGAAACCGGACGACCAGAAGGAGGTTCGGGCGCTTCTCGGGCTAGTCAACTATTACGGGAAGTTCGTGAACAACCTCCACCGGTTCAAGACTCCGCTGGAAGCTCTATTGGCGAAAGGAGTCGAATTCAAGTGGACACGTGAACACGACGCCGCGCTCGAAGGTATCAAGCAAACCTTGTGCGGTCCTTTGCTACTCTCTCACTACGATCCGCGCCAAACCCTCATCGTGGCCGCCGACGCGAGCCACTCAGGCATCGGCGGCGTCTTGCTGCAACGATACCAGGACGGCAACGAGCGCGCAGTTTTTCATATGTCGAAGTCACTCACAAAGTCGCAGCGAAACTATAGCCAGATCGAAAAGGAAGCGTTCGCATTGGTGACGGCGGTCGAACGATATCGTAAATTCATTTGGGGCAGACATTTTCTGCTCCAAACAGACCACAAGCCTTTGCTGGCGCTGTTCAAGACTTCGAATACGAAAGGGCTGCAAGAACGCACCGCAGCAAGACTAAAGCGTTGGGCTCTTCGATTAGTCGGGTTTGATTTCGACATAGAGTACGTCAAGACAGAAGACTTCGGCCAAGCAGATGCTCTTTCACGCCTCATCTCGGAAACCAGAGAAGCTGGCTCGGATCCGGATCTCGACGAAGTCGTCGCTGGCCTTGAACAAGCCGTGGAAGCAGAACTCGAGACTTGTGTTCATGCTGTCGGTACACCACAGGTGAGGCGTCGCCTGGTCGAGGAGACAAAGAGAGACCCAGTGTTGAACAAGGTCGTCAAACGCATCGATGAAGGCTGGAGGGACGCCGACAAGAAGGATCCCGCCCTCCGTCCGTTCTTCCAAGTTGCCGATTCCCTCTGTGTGTCGAAGGACGTTCTGCTGCTAAGCGAGCGAGTCGTCGTCCCAACAGCGTTGCAAGGAGCGATTCTCGAGCTCCTACACCGCGGTCATCCGGGCATTCGCCGAATGAAGAGCCTTGCAAGACTCCATTTCTTCTGGCCTGCGATGGCGGACAGCATCGAGCGCACAGTGAGGAATTGTTCTCAGTGCGTCAAGACGGCCGCCAAGCCCGTTAGAGTCCCACTCTCTCCGTGGCCTAACGCCGGCAGGGCTTGGTCTAGGATTCACATCGACTTCGGGGAACCGAAGAAGGGAACCGTCTTCATCGTCGTGGTTGACAGTTTTTCGAAATACGTGAGCGCTCGCTGGCTCCCCTCCCTGTCAGCCGATACACTCATCGCGTATTTGGAGGGGCTATTCGATCACTTTGGCAATCCTGAAACCATAGTCTCGGACAATGGTGGCCAGTTCATATCCACGGACCTTGCGCAATTCTGCGCTGCTAGGGACATCGTCCACTTGCGATGCGCACCCCAGATGCCCATGAGCAACGGACTAGCAGAACGCATGGTCCGCACCGTCAAGGCCGCACTTGACGGCACCCCCGGGTCCCTCGACGCAGTGGTCCGGGCTTACAACTATACGCCGAACGCAACCATCGACAATGACACACCCAACAAGAGGTTTTTCGGTCGAGAATTGAGGACGCCGCTCGACGTATTCAAGCCGAGGGGTGAAGTCGGCAAAGAACTGACCCCCTATCAGCGCTCGTTCAAGCGAAACTATGACGATAAGCACGGCGCGCGCGTGAGAACCTTCTCGTTGGGGGAGGAAGTCACAGTCCAGCTGTCGAACGGAAAGCGCATCCCCGCCGTGGTCGAGGCATTCCAAGGGAAAGCGATGATCCGTCTCTCATCGGCCGCCGGGCCCCTGGTTCGCCATCGCAATCAACTCTGGAAGAGATACGCCAACCGCGAGCTAGCCGCCCCTACGGTAGACGACGATTGGGACGAGGACTTCGACGTGAGGCCTTTCCTAGCGTCCGAGCCCTTGAACGACGTTCCGCGCGCTCCTTCTCCTTCCGATTCAGCCGCCCAAGCCGGTGCGGACGAGTTCCATTCCCCGCGGTCATCACCAACCCCAGAGGACGACGAGGAGAGTCCTACTTTCAGCGGTGCTCGACCGCCGGTACCCGCGGTAGATGCCCCAGACGCTGGTTCCGCCAGTCCGGATCTGGCTCAACCCGAAGCCGCGCCGCGCAGAGTGCCGCCGGCCCGCAAGTGCAAGCGTACCACAAGCTTCCGGGAACTTTTCGCCTGGAGGTAGACACCAGGCTTGACAGGGGGAAATGTTGGGATCGGAGTTTTCGAGCATTCGCGCCATTTCGTAATGGCTGATTTCATACCGATGCGGCCTATGAATAAACTATAAAAAGCAGGATGCACTTTGCCTGTACAACGAAGTTAACTGGAGTGTAGTCGCTTTCTTACTCGCCGGTCAATCCCCTTTCGTAAAATCGTAACACAGGTGCCGAAGACAGCGCGTCCTTAAGCCTCTCAAAAGCCCTCTGGTGTCGCTCTTCCCAAATGAAAACCGTTTCTTTCTTCAATAGTTCTCGCAAAGGTAGCGTGAGATCTGCGTACCGATGGATGAAAGCCGACACAAAATTCGTCATACCCAAGAAGGCCTGTAGCTCCTTCAGACTCTTCGGCGGGTCAACTCCTCGTATGTCGTCCGCGCGGGACTCATCGAGAGATACTCCTCCGGACGATATGGTGTGACCAAGGTAGGAGACCGAAGTTTTCACCAGCCTGCACTTCAGCGGGTTCAAAACCAGGCCCACTTCCGCGCATCGCCGGATCACTCCCTCTAGTCTCCTTTCATGCTCTTCCTTGGTATCGGCCCATACTATCACATCATCGACGACTGCCGCCACACCCGGCATATCTGCAAAGATCTCATCGGTCAATCGCTGGAATTCGTCTGATGCACACGAAATTCCATACGGCATTCTCAGGAATCTGAATCGCCCCCACTGGGTGATGAATGTGCACAGCCTCGAACTTCGCTCATCCAGCGCAACCTGCCAGAAACCTTCTCTGGCATCGAGAGTGCTGAAGTACTTGGCTCCGCTCATCTGTGCCGAAATCTGCTCGAACCGCTTCATCGGATGGTGGCTCCTTTCGATTGCACGATTCAAGTGTGTGGGGTCGAGGCATAGCCGTATCTTTCCATTCGCCTTCCTTGCCAGTACGATATGGCTGACGAATTCCGTTGGCTCATGCACCTCGGTGATGATTCCTCTTTCCTTCATACGTCGGAGTTCCTCTTTGGCCGCCTCCTGGAAAGCAACTGGGATAGGTCGACAAGAATTCACCACGGGAACATAGTTCTGTTTCAGAACTACCTGACACAGATAGTTCCAGATGCGGCCCTCTCCCCTGAAAACCTCGGGGTATCGGCTCATGTACACCTCGAGTGTAGGATCGCTCTTCGTTTCTTTCGTCTGTTGCTTCGTCGTCCGTCCTACGGCTCCCACCCTTGCAATCATCCTCAGCGTCTCCGCCACGTCGCCCGAGAGTGTGGGCATTACGTCCATGTCGAGCACGTAAAAATCCTCGATGCACTTCGTATTCCGATATCGCACAGGAAGCCTCATGGTGCTTCGACATGGATACTTGTCACCAAAGTAGCTACAGAGACGCGTCGATACTGGCCGTAATTCGGCATTGCGATAGTGTTCTGAGATGTCGCTTGCAAGTGTCATTGGAATGCATGACACCTCTGCTCCCGTATCGAGCTTGCACCTCACCGGTCTATCTGCGATCGTTACGACATCTTCCCACCTGTCATTCTGTTTCTTCTTTATGTTTGCCACTGTCTTGATGGCCCCTACGCTGAAGCCGAAGTCATCCTCGCTGTTGATCTCCTCTTCCTGTAGAACCCACACTTTCCGCGCGGGCTGTCTACCTCCCGGCGGTAGCCTGTCTCTGGATGTTCGGTTGAGCAGTCCTCTGTTCGTGCCTCTCCAATCCGCTGAAGATGCTGCACCTTTTTGTCCTTTGTTATCCACTGGGCACATCCGAGCATAGTGGTTGTATCCACCGCAGCTAGAACACTTCTTGCCCTCAGCCGGACACGTCTGACTCGCGTGAGCCCATCCACAGGCGTTACAGCTGCGTCTCGGTCCTCGGTTCGTTCGATCTCCAGAAGCGCTCGTTTGTTTGGACATTGCAGTTGCATTGAATGCACAAACGGCGCTACTCGACTGTCCAGAGTTTCCCGATCGAATCAGGTCGGCCGACTTGGCTCCCAACTCGAAGGATCGACACTTGTCGATCACCTTTTCCAAATCGAGCTCCTGGGTGTCCGAGAGCAGTCTCCGCTGCAGGGCAGCATCACGAACGCCGATCACTATTCGTGATCGTATGAGGCGGTCCGTCAGTGTGCCGAACTTACAGTCCTGCGCCGCTCGGCGCAGCCTTTCTAAGAAGCTGTCAAAGGGCTCTTCGGCCTGCTGATCTTTGTCTCGATTCCAGAATCGGTAGTCACAGATTATTTCCGCTGACGCCTTTCCTACGTAAACTTCCAGCTTGTCTTGGTATTCCCTGAGCGTATCCGTCTCTTCGTCTGCTCCCGATGCCCGGGCCCATTCCCTAGCCCTCTTCCCTAGCGCATCCAGAAATGCGTATTTCTGGAACTCCGGTGATTCTTCTGAAATCTTGCTGAGCGCCTCGTAGATCTTCCAATCCCTCTTGAAGGCTCGCCATGCTTCATACCGCGGCTCGCTGTCCGGGTCGAATGGCGCCGGTTGTCTGGCCAGTATGAGGTTCACTTGTGAGTTGTTTTTCGCATCCTGCAGGCTTGAATATTGCCGCGCGGTCGCACCACCGTTTGCATCCTCCATCACGATTCCGCAAGTCCGTCACTCACTTCTGACACCATGTGCTATCCTAACTATGAAAGGATGAGATGCACGACGTTCGGGAGCCGGGTCACAACTGACTGGCCTTTATTTACAGACGTACGATCCTGCGTATGATTGTGATTTATATTAATGCTGCTGATACAGTTCCACGTCATTTTCTTTCATATTAGTTTCACTAGTGCTATCCTTCGATAGACACGTGTGAGTACCATCGGTGACAGGGAGAGTTGAGAATGCCTGTTCCGCGAGGATTGGGGTTCGGCTGGAGCTTCAGGTTCACCCGGCTCGCTTATGCGACCGCTCGTCGAAGAAGGCGAAATTCAAGAAAGCAAATCGTGCCTCTGCTCTGAAATAGCGAGCCTGAGCCTGAGTATGTCTACCTGATGGAGTATACCTTCATCTCAGCCTGGGAAGCTCCCCAAATCAGTTTCTTTCCCCCGCGGTTATTTTGCGGTTAACCGCATATTTTCCGTGGTTTTTAAGCGCGGTTAACCGCAAGATGGCTGCGTTTAAGCGCGGTCAAAAACCGCTGAGAGACCTGGTCACTATCGACCGGCCATTGAAACGCTCAGGGGACACACACGGTAGGCGATGCGGTGCCGAAAGTGGACCCTGGCTCGTTATCACCGGCGCAGAATGGCGGCGATTTATCGTCGATGTGCCGTAGAAGCTCGTCGATAACCGGTGAGTTCGTGTTCACAGGGGTTTCAGCAGAGTTTCGGAACATCGTTCACTTCTTTTCCGCCATGATGGAAGCTCTCCTGAGTTCGATTCTTGCTGTGAGTCGTCTCGTAGTGCATCATGTTCCGCCTTCCAAGCACAGAACCCGCTGCAATCGCCTCCCTGCAAGCCAAAGGAGTCTTGCACTCTCATCGCGGATGCAGCAACGATGATGGAATGGAACTTGAAGTGGACTCTAGGCAATCGCGGTGGAGATGCGAGCGCTGTGGAATTGACGTCGCACTCACAGTCAGAGTCAGAGTCGGTACCTGGCTTGAGCGGACGAAAACACTGTTCGTTACCGTCCTGCGTTTTGTCTACGGGTGAGCAACGGAGGCGACGCGACTTCTGTGAAGTGGTGCACTCGCGAACTCGGGATGAGTTCTGACCCGGTTGTTGCCTGGAACAACAGTCTCAGAGACCTTTGTTTCAGACAGTTGCAGAGTCGGTCCAAACCAAATCGTGGAAGTGGACGAGAGTATGTTTACCAGGAGGAAAAACCACGTAGGACGAATCTTGCCACAGCAGTGCATTTTCGGGGGTGTGTGTCGAAGTTTCAAGCAGTGCTTCGTGATGGGCGTCGCTGATCGGTCCGCTGCAGCTCTGTTCCGCACTATCAGAGACAGTATCGAGTCCAGCTCTGTGATCCATTCCATATCCCATCCCACCCCAATATGAAACGCGTAAAAACCTCCTCAACTGAAGCCAAAAATCCCACCCCAACTGCTCAACTGCCACCTGCTCAACCGGAGTCAAAAAGTTTCATTAAATCGAAAAAGAATCTGTGTGAACCCTTATGCCCAATGCTCGAACCGGGATCAACGAACACATTTGACGACAATGATCCCCATCAAGACCAAGGACTCGCTCAAAACGATCCTCTTGCCCGGTAGACCGCACCACCGAGAATTCAGCCTCACGGCCGCCGCGGCGCTACCTGTCATACCAGCTTGATCAACTTTATACACTTCACAAATCTACAACAACGACGTTCATTCGCATTCTGACATCAGTGTGCTACGTAAGCTGTCAACAATGAGGCCTGCCTTAGAGCGACATCGAGTGAACCGCGACGCCTCCCAAGAATTGCGCCGAAAGCTGCATAAGACATCCACGTCAACTGTCTATCGACAACTGATCCACCTGTGGAGTCCCAAGAATTGCGACTGGCAAACCACTCAGCGAGAGGAACCCTTGCGGAACCACCCGAATCTCGCCACACTGTCCATGGTCCCAGTCAAGATCGTGAGTACAACCACTTATCCCATCGTCGATATTTCCAAGGCGGAGGATGCGGATAAGCTGCTAACGATACTTGCAGTCGACGCCAAGGGACGGAACAGAAACCGCCTTCGGCAACTCAAAATGCGCTGGGAAAGTGGCTGTTCGCGGAGCTCCTTCCGATGCCTGGGAACGGGTTCGCCACCGCGTGCGTCGTCGACTTCCGGGCCCGGAAACGTGGTGTCCCTCAGCAGCAGAATTTCATTTTGGCGCTTGAACCGCTCTCCGTGGACTCACTCACGCTTCTCATGACATCTATCCGGTCTTTGCACAACCAGCCAATGTGATGGCCTGCCGCAATTTATTGCAATTCATCATGGCGATCCTCCAATCCCCACCCTACACCCCATCGAGCACCAGAAGTAGAGAATCATCCCGCACTTCTAACAATGCATTCATGATTCGATCCAGGCCTCATACCAGACATTTCATGTTTGGTGTAGTATATAGTAACCTAGTACAATCAAACCATAACTCAATCCTCCAATGTAGACAATAGCTCTAATCCACGGAAGCCTCCACCAATCAACCAGCAGACGATTCCAATAATAAACACACTGATTTGTGTGTTCTCCTTCTGATAAGAACGTGTCTCCTATCTCTTAGACAGAATTACATCTGGTATATCCATGAAATTCCCAATAGGCTTGCTCCTGATGTGGAGAGTGTTACGACGGACGTAAACATCGCGTGCGATACTGCTACGCGATGGCACTGAAGGTGGCTTCGAACGAGGACGCGCGGTCCATTCCCTGTCTCCAAGTGAGTGTAACGAGAGCCGGCGGTTTTCAGCAGCTGCCGTCCAGGTTTCCTCGGGATTGCGTCACAAGATCACCAACAAGATGGCGGACTGCCTCTATTGTCCGCCGTTTTAGCGGGGAGCCCAAAAGCCGGAGCATGAGTCAGGAAACTTTAGGCTAGGTTTAAAACGCTCAAAGCTGTGTCAGTAAACCCAAAAGATAGTAGTTCACTTGGGTTTAAAACCTGACAGTCAAAACAGCGGAATGCCGCCATCTTGTTGGTGATCTTATGACATAGACCCGTTTTCGCTCGTCAATGCCACTCGATACGCTCGCGGATCATTACGATTGCACCCACACGGCCGTAGAGACTCGCACGCTCATATGTTATGACCAGAGCCCGTAGGTTCATGCAAAAAGCATAATTCGATACTTGAGAGCCTCAAATGCATTAAATGGGAGTTGTCGCATAAACTTGCATAATTCATCGGTTTGAATGGATCAACGATGGTCAGGTAATTTCTTTGCCTCTCAAGCCCCTCCTGTCTAGTAGACCCTGCGAATAACCGCAATCTGCGGAAACCGCGGTTTGCGGTTAGCCGGAAATCTGAATTTGAGAACCGTGGTTGAAAACCGCAAAAAAACGCAGTCAAAGAGGCCAGTTTCTGCGAGCCAAAGTTTCCCTCTGATTACCACGGAATGATATGCGAACGATTCGAAGCTTAATGAAATCCAACTACGGTTTGTTACAGCATGGAGTACGATCGTGTCACCGTGTTGAATATTGCAGATTAAGATTTTCATTCGTTTAAAACCTGATTCGAGTTTATCATCGGAGTCATATTTTCCGCAGCTTTCGCGCTTCTCTCAAAGATCAATCGACGGCACATCGGTTTGGCCTATTTTCCTTTCGTTTGTAGTTGCTACGCAGAACGAATATGTTGTCTAGACTCTAGACCAGAGATTCTCAACCTTTTTCGAGCCGTGGACCCCTTAGCGGTTTTTCTCATGCCTCATGGACCCCCTGTTCAACCTTGAGGTGATACGCGTCACGAATGGGATTCGTGGGCCTGAGTGGATGGAAATCGATGCCAGTTCAAGGTTTCTTTGAAATTTTCATTCAATTGTGCATGGAGCATGGCATGAATGTTCGATATTAGTGTCTCAGCACAGAATGAATATTTCATTGGAAGCTCGAAAGGGTTGCGAAGATCAGTGGGAGGGTTCGGACTCAGTTTCATCTATGCGTTCTCGCGAATACAAAGCGGGAATTTTTGAAACCTTCATAGAAATCCGTGGACCCCTTCTTGGAGTCGTGGACCCCCCAGTTCCCTTATTGTTGTGCTCACTTTCTATGCAATGAACTCATGATTGACGATACTCCGCGGTTTTTGCTTTTTTTTTGTCGAGACAAACTTACGGCCGTACTCATGATTAGGAGTTATGAACTTTTTTGTATTGGACCTGGACTCGCTGACATTGACGAAGCTGCTTGCAAGGCTTTCAAAATAGCGATTCTGTCGAGAAAAAGGCGGTTTTTGCGGTTAATTCACCGCGGTTAAAAAACCGCGCAGGGTCTACTGTCTAGGCAGTGGTGCTGAAGAGTTGATGTGTTCGGCACTTCTTAATGCCATGAGGCTGATGTGTACATGTAGAGGGCCGTGGAGGGTTGAAAGATCGACTTCAGCTAGTTCAGGTCATCTTGGATGCCTCCGCGAAATGATAGAAGAGACTGAAACAAAAGACCCCACCCAGATGAAGGCACGAGTGTGTCCCAGAATACGCTAACAATGTTAACAATTCATACAGTTTCGTCGGTGAATGAGTGAAGGGAGAATGTGTGGCAAGAGAGCAGCCGGGTTCGTGTTCAGGAACCGGTGGAAGATTCAGTACTTGGGACGTCATATCTACCGAATAAATCCCAATGACTTCAGAATACTCGGAGCCGATTTCTCCACGTCAAAATATCTCGGGCAATCCTGTAAAGAGTTTCATCCATGAAAATGGTACTGAGATGAGATGCATAAGTCCAGTTTTTGAGCGCATATTTTCGCTGTCTTTGTGCATATTTGCATGCATATTTTGAAGTTTTTTAGTGCATAAAGGTACGGGCTCTAGTTATGACAACTCCGAGCGCGAATCACTTCTGAACCGCGCGTGTTTTTGAAAAACCCTCTCCCCTGACTCTCGCTGGTCGCCAAAACTCGACGCTGTCAAGTCAGCGGGCGTAGTTCAACGAAGAACCGTTCAAAGTAGTCGGGCGTCGGCTTGAGCACTTCTTGACGTAGTTCACTATAACAAGTCTTGCGACCTCTTTTCCTCATTTTGCCGCCTACGTCGCGACAAACTGTCTACAGCCATGAATCTAGAAGGTGCGTCAGATGTTTTGGAATATCTGCGTTCGGTTGTTTTGAAACCGAGAAATCGCGTGACGGTTCCGATGAGTCAAAAACCACGTGTCAAGCTCCCCTCCTCAAATCCATGCAAAGAAGCAGAAACTGAGCTTCGCTCAGCCCACTGTGACTGCTGGTGAAGACGAGATGCCTTTCGGGCGTCCGCTCTCACCGAAACCAGCGCCGAACTCAGTATCGATCACAGGCAGTGCGAAAACCGTCGAAAATACTCTTCCCGTCAATAGTTCAACAAAAGCATCCACAAGCTCGGGGTCGAACAACGGCAGTGAAAAATTCGACTTTGGTGACTCCTCTCTACACGAGCAAAACCCGGGCACGAGTTATCGCGAAGCCAGGTGTGATATTTTGGGACGTTGCCGACAGAAGTGGGGAGATTCGGATTGTCGTTTTCAATGCATGCTCCAAGTAAGCCAGGTCTATGATGTTGCCACCTATCAAGTAGTTCCCGTCAGGGGCAACGATGAGGAACTTCCAGACATCAGTCTGCCTTGGCTCCATCGTGAAATGGCCGCCGAATTGGACACTCAGCACTTGCGGAACTCTTGTGAAGCTCTCTGAGGTCGACCACGTAACCAGCAGAAATATGGGTAGAGTGCTGTGCAAAGGAGAAGCTCGCGCTGTCGACGAGAAACTCGTTCCCATCACGCTCACTCTACGGAATGATGACGTGGCGGAAATCTCCCAGGTGTGCACCCATTACCGTGAAAACCCACGACCGCGAAAGTACATCACCGCGAATGCCCGGTACCGCGAAAACCCATTGCTGCGAAAAAAATTTGTAACCTCTCTAAGCCACGGAAGCTTCTATGCACAGCGCCGATAGAATGGGCTGAGCATGTAGTCTGAGGTCTGAGGTTCAGACTTCAGACATATACCGTTGGTTGGGGTTGATTGGACCTCCCTTACTCCCTTGGCCAGATGTAACATTGTATTCAATGATTTTAAGTGGCGCATGGCAAGGAACCCTTACGTACCTGACAACTGATGCATTCTGTCGTTATTCAGGTTTCTCCTCTCCTCGAGTAGACTGAGATATTGTTCCACCAGGCACCGCGCGTACCTGAATTCATTTTGAAGATACTTCGGATAAAGAAATTGTTGGTTCTGATCCTACTAGCTCACTTGCTGTGTACTCAATTGATCCTTAGAGAAACTGTGGAGGGAACCATGACTGGAAGTCTGGTGACTTTTTTTTTCTTATTTCTTAAAGGAGTTTATTGAGCAATTATTGGGATCGTGCGATATTCACATGGACATCGGTTTCTGGATCTTTCTGCTCTAGTCCCCCCGTCGGCCCGGTACCCTGTTGGATTGCTTCGGGCGGGGGAGCTTTTCCTTCTACTGTTGATCTTCCATTCCTTTTCTCTGCCTTGTGCTCTGCACCTCCGGGTTGGACTTCCTCCTCTCTTTCTCTATTTCGTTTTTCCTTTTCATGATAGCTCCTACGACACTTGTTATTTGGTTCCACCCTTCCTCGGTGTCCACCATCTTTGCCACCAGGGCGGGTACGTCAGTTGATAGTACCCCCCTCTGAATGGCGTACGCCGGGCATTCGAGTATTGTATGCTCCACCGTATCCCTTGTCTCGTCGCAGTTCGGGCACGCTTCCGTGGGGGCCCTTTTGAATTTGTTAAGGTACGTCCCAAAATCACCGTGCCCTGTTATCATCTGGGTCGTGAAATAGGTCAGATCTCCATGTTTCCTCTCCATCCATCTCTTTGTGTTCGGGATGCTTCTGTACATTCTGGCCCTCTCTCTTGCTAGGAGCGGCCATGGGATTGTGCGGGCCAGCACCATCACTGCATCTGTGGACACAGTCCTGTAGCTCCTCGTGATTCTAATCGCCATGATCCTCTGTGTTTTCTCCAGGGCTTCTCGTTTTATCTTGAATTCTAGAGGGCTTGGCGCCCATATTTGCGCCGCGTACATAGCCATCGATTCGGCCACGGCTGCCAGTAATCTTCCCTGGTCCTCCGATGCCCCGTAGGTTCTTGGTACGATCTTAGTAATGTCATTCGCAATCTTGGCCGCTCTCGTTGTGATTCTCCTGACGTGTTGGATCTCTTTGAAGCGCTTCTCCAGATGGACTCCTAGATAGCGGACTTGTTTCTTCATTTGGATTTTGTGATTCTCTATGTAGAGAATTGGCGGCCTTTCTTTGATTTTCTCGATCATCATAATTGCGTCCGTTTTTGTTGGCTCCAACGCTGGTTGTTTCATCTTCATCCACTCGGATATCTGCCTCAGCGATTCGTTTGTCTTCACCTCTAGCTCGAGATGGCTCTTCGCGGCGACCAGGAGATCCAGGTCGTCAGCGTAAGCGACGGTTTCAGCTCCCGGGGGCAGCCCAAACCTTAGAACATCATCATAAGCGATGTTCCAGAGGGTTGGTCCTAGGAACGAACCCTGCGGAACGCCCGCCGTCATGCGGTACTTCCTTCCTTGTTCAAGAATCCACCTGTCTTTGAGATATGAGCTCACTATCCTCGTGAGGTACGGTGAGATGTTTCTCCGCTCCAGGCTGTCGATGATCACTTTCCAGCTTACGCTGTTGAAGGCGTTTTTTACGTCCAGGAGGATTCGCACACAGCATCCTCTTCCTCTCCTGTTTCTTTTCTGTTGATTTGTGATGGTCTCCATCACTCTCTCGATAGCCATGAGAGTTGTTATCCCGGGTCGAAACCCGTTCCGCCTGTCTGATAAACCGCCGCATTCTTCTAACTCTTTCTGAATCCTCTTGTTTATGACAGTCTCGATTCCTTTGGCTGCCGTGTTTGGTAGACATATGGGTCTATATGCATCTTTCTTCCCAGGCTTGGGAATCAGTATGAGATTCGCCGTCTTCCAGGGGTTGGGGAAGGTCCCCTTCCGAAGGATCCCGTCCGCCATCTCTGCGTACAGCTGCGGCCATCTCTTCATGAGTTCTCTCGACGCTTCAGGAGGGATGCCGTCTGGGCCTGGGGCCTTCCCTGCCTTCATCCTGTCTGCTGCAGTGTCGATCCGGTCCGTAGACACCACCGCCTTCTGACACCTGTGTGATCGCCGCTCCCAGGGAGTACAGACGCGATCACAATCTTCAGGTTTTGGTCCGCGCCGACTATTTTATTTCATCGGTACCCGTCATATCTGACGAGCCTTCCCCTATCCGCCACCTTGGGACGCGCCCAGTTGGGGTTCCTCAACCCCGCTGGGGAAGTCTGGTGACTGAAGACACAACGACGGACTTGGTCACTCGGAGCAGGTTGGTACAGTTGTTGCTTTAGCTCGAGTGGTTTATTTATTCATACGAACGTTCATAAAGACTGTGGCTGGAAAGGGTGAATGCGGAAAAAGGTAACTTCAACACTGTGCTGCAGCATAAACGGGAACAGCGGTCCACCCGTCACTGAACTTACTTGACCAAACTGGAAACACTGGCGTCCTACTTACAGTGGTTTAATACAAGAGTTCGAATATCGTAGAAGTATAACGTTCTCCTCAACAGAACTGATAAGGATAGTTCGACAATTCCTATGAAAGGATCTCTAGGAAGTAGGAAAACTAGTTGGGACTGCATTTGAAAGGAAGACATAGGTTGTTCTTGATCGCATCTACAGAACTTCCGTCAAGGTGGCACGAAAGTGGTCGGAAAATTCCGAACAGCAAATGCGAATCCGAAATACTTTAAGGAAGACCATACTCTGGAATTAAATAAAAAAAAAGTCGAGATAAAAGTCAGCTCTGCATTTTCTCTGGACTACCTCGACGCCCAGCTCATCCTATCGATGCATAGAAGCTTCCCCGGCTCGGGGAAATCACGAAATTCTTTAGCGGTGATGGGTCTTCGCGGTAATGGGTTTTCGCGGTAGCGAGCATTCGCGGTGATGATTTTCGCGGTAATGGGATGTAATCATCTCCCAAGCAGAAGGTTCAGCCTATATAGAGTCCGACCCAAAGTTAGCTACGGCAAAGGGCGCCAGCCTTTGGGCGCCCAAATGTCCCATCGCTCAAGAAACCTGGTCGCCCACTTGGCCGTGCGCCCAAGTGGGGTGCACCTTGTGCTTCCAGCTTGAATAAACCGAGATCTTGCTTCAGTCATCGAGCACTTTTGGGTGGCCAGGTGGGGGGAGGGCAGAGGGGTCATGCCCCCGACAGATGTTGTTTCATACTATCTCGAACGACACTTGGAATCGTGTCCCGGTTTCTTGAGGTCCAATAAAATATGGGAGTAGGGTACCTTAACCTAAACCAGTGGTTCTCAAACTCTCACGACTCATCGACCCCCTGGGGGTCGACCGTCGACCCCCAGAGTGGCTCCATTGACGTCAATTGAGGTACCGCGGGGGCCCACGGACCCCCGCGACGCCCCAAGAGACATACCCAAGGGGGTCCGGGGACCCCCGAACTTGAAGTTCCAGGGGCCCACGGACTCTGTGCGGGCCTCGGAATCATCTCACTAAGCCGGGGTCGGGCGTCGACCCCCAAGATATCGGAGCCAGGGCCATCGACCCCCAGGGGTCGATATCGACCACTTTGAGAACCACTGACCTAAACCATTCAGAGTGCTTCTCTCCCGCAGAAGAACTCCACCGGTCAATTTCGCCGACCCAGAGATCCTTGACGCATTATCCGAGATCGCGCGGGGAGCGAGAATACACTGCAAAACACGTGTAGACTCTGGTTACAGGCCAAAATTCTGGTCTTATCTGTCGTGGAGATCTCAGACCCTCGCGAGGAAACCGACCGAGTGACTGAAGCCGATGTAGGGGTCTCATCGATACGGGGAACCGATGGGACGTGGCGCTTTTGGAATCCGCATGTCCCCTCGGAATGAGATGGCCGGAAGTCTAGCGGCGTCGTTGAACGGATCCTCCGTTTTGGCACACTCCGAGTGAGAAGCTTCTAATTTTTTGGTTTTTCGGCGTCTTCTTCCTCCTCGGCTTCTTGGAAAGGTTCAGAATGTGCATTGTAAAGACGCGATGCACCTATGGTACATAGTTGTCGATATTGCAAAAATGTGGCACCATCGATTGCGGTTGAGATTGGATCTTCCATTAGCCGCGTTTTCGTATTGCGGTTTTCGTAGGCGTGGATGAGTGCCATCACGATACTTCCACGGCCTCAATACTTCCGTGCACAGAGACGGAATCTCAAACGATTGAAAGCTCATTTATTTACCGATTCCGCAAATATACATCTTATACGATCATAGTTCGTGGGAGATTTCCTCTTCAACTTGGTCCTCCTCTCGTCGATTTCCACTACCAATTGAGATTCCTGTTTTTCGAGACTTTCGAATAACAAGATAAAGACACGATCAGCGTGCAAAAGGTTGACTTCACTTTTGCAGATTGTGAGAAGCATCGGAATTCGAACGCAGCGCGGGCTCGGCAGAACGGCTGAGCGGCATATTTGCACCAAGTCAAGGTTAAAAAGCCAGGGATACAACTGGGGAAGGCAGGAGCGAGGAACTCTTCGTTAGTTACCGTAAAATACCCAAATGGCATAGTCTGCACGAGAGACCACTCAGCCACCTGAAGACTTCTCGGCGATGATTTGTTTACAACTGTACGCCTCTATGTTTTAAGGAAGACACGACAAGAACTCTAGAAACGTGAACGTGCGTGAATGCCGCACGTTTCCGACTGGGCGGCGGCGTGTCTCGGAATTGACTGACTGACAAACCGACTGCCGAACTGGCGCACTGAATGAGTGACTGACTACCTAGCTCGAATGGCTAGCCGACTCCGTTCTCGGTTTGTCTTCTGAGGATCTTCAAGGCCGCCAAACGTTCGAGGAGAATTTGTTCGTGCAAAGCTTTGGTGTTTCAACCGTCGTTGTCGTACGCACGTACAAACCAGCCGACCGAGCAAAGAGCCAGAAACCAAGTGCTCATCGACTAACTGCCGCAGGACTTTCAGGACGTTGAGGTCCCTGACGTGAATGCCGTCTAATTCAGTGAGCATCAAATCGTCTCTGTGTCTCTAAGAACTGTTGGTCTGTTGACTGACTGAGCGACCTAGTGTTTGTGTGCCGCCTGTTCGACAGCTGCTAGTGTTTCTTCCCTCTTCGACATCGAAGCTGCACGAAAGGTATCGCCGGTACTAGAAACTTCCAGTCTTATAAGTTCTCGACTTTTCGCTCGTTCCGTCCTCCTCACACCGACTCTGAATACCGCTGACGATTCGGAGCGATTGATAATCAGTTTTGTAATGTCGGATATCCGTGTTTCAGGATGCCGGTGGGTCCTAATCCACTTGGCTTCCCCTGTTGAAAACGCACCAAAATGGAGGCTTGTCAGACCGCCGATCGGACATGGGCAATTAAGAGGACTAGGTGATAGATTACCCAGCGAACCAACGGATTACAAAGCAGGCGGAGAGGGGAAAGGGAAAGGTCTGCTCTCTTTCTCGGAAACAGCTTGAGCAGGCTTTCTGTGCGCTGGCTTTCAGGCATCTGCTGCCGCGTGCTGCTCGCTACGCTCGCGGGCCTAGATGAATCCCTCTGGCCCAGGTGCAGCTATCGCAATCATCAGCGATATTTTCCCAGTCAGATTGCGGCAGCTGCTATCCGCTCATTGAGAGCTATCATTTACTCCATTCCTCCGGTACGTGCTTTTGGAACGGGCGAAGAAATGGAGTATATATTTTTTAGGAGTATAGCCCCGGCGAGTTAAACTGCGAGGCGCCAACACGCCAAAGCGGCGAGTCGAGCAGGCTTTCGATTCACTGCCCCGCAGGCATCTGCTTGCGCCTGCCGCTCGCTACGCTCGCGGGCCTAGGTGATTCCCATGGCTGCAGCTGGGGCAGTGCGAACCATCTGGGCCCGCGAGCGTAGCGAGCGGCACACGCAACCAGTGAAGATACCGGATGAAGATAACCGGTTTCTACATATTTATTTCATGGAAGGAGCCGATCGGGAGGCACGCATGTCACGGTGACGCCCGTTCCGCCGGTTCTTTTCTCTCTTGATTCATTGTTCTGCACCGATAATTCTTCCGAAAGCGTTATCCTACTTCTCGACTCTCTTTTATCACCCTCAATGATTTTCGCTCGATCTCCTCCTGTTGCCTCATTCCACACTCCCCTGTTGCATTCGTCCTAGCGCTCCTCTTTCAGTCTCCCAACCTTCTTCCTCTGTTCTCTTTGTTTTTCTGGTTTCGGCCGCACTGTTTCCGCTTCTCGCTGTCTAGGTCTTTTTGCCGACAACTCTTCCGTTGCCTCCGCTCCTCGCTGTGCAGCGCGGCCCGGGTAAGCTAGTGCATAATAAACTAATCAATCAATAAATCAACGTCCCACTAGAAAAATTCACTTGAGGGCCAGATGTTCATCCCAAACTGGGGGACACCCACTCCAACTTTACTCTACATATATAAACCTTTTCGGCGGAGATGTCCGTCTCGCTTTGCGAAGCGGGAGGAGGGGGTGCGATTGGGATGTGACGAAAAGTGTAAAGTTGATGACGTCATTGATGAAAATAACGTCACTGATATATAATAATTATTGATGAGGATGAGGTTGCTGATTATTGGGGCCCGAAACTTTATGCACGGAAATATGCAAGCGATACGCACGGAAATATGCACGCGATATGCACGTAATATGAGCGCTACAGGCAGAATATGCAGAGCATGTGCAGAATATGAACAGCATATGCAGAGAATATGCACAATATGCGAACAAAAACCGCATTTTGCCTCGGAAATATGCACCTGCATATGCGACTGCATATCGCTCATGCGACTGCATATTACCAGTGGCGTATCTAGGCAAAGTGCCGCCCGGGGCGGAATTTGGAATTTTTCGAAAATGCCGCCCCCTCGAACCTCGATCTGCCTGAAGTCAGTGGCGTGCTACTGGGGGGGCGGGGGGGGGGGCGGTCCGCCCCGGGCGGCACTTTTCAAGGGGCGGCATTTTGGAGAATCGACCTCACACTATCAAACTTGGGAGAAGAATAGACCCCAGAGGAAGCACAACGATCGACAACCAGTAAATCCAGAACAGTTCCATCACTATAGGGAACTAGTATTCCGACTCCTTTCAACTACGAACTTTCCTTCGAATCGGAATAAGAATCTTATACTGGATGAGAGCCCTCCATGTTGTTCTGGCGATCTCGGTTTAAAATTCAAATGCTCCAACGAAAACATAGCATTGTCCTTTCTTAGTGTGCACAGAAAAATGGGAGCTCATAAGAGTAGATATCTAACGTATACGTATGATTCGTGTGAAAATGACTCATCGATGACGGAAAATGGGGGCGGCAATTTCGGTCACCGCCCCGGGTGGCACCAGGTAGATGCACGCCACTGCCTGAAGTGACAACCAAAAAAAGGTCCGAAATAACACAAATGCCGCCCCCTCGGAAGTGCCGCCCGGGGCGGACCGCCCCCCGCCCCCCGCACCCCCCCCACCCCCCTAAATACGCCACTGCATATTACGTATGCAACTGCATATTACGTGTGCAACTGCAGATTACGTATGCCATTGCATGTTTTGCATATGCAATATGCATATAATAATTGTAAGCTTCGCTGAGCTACAGCGACCTACTCCCCAAGAGCTGTGGTCGAAATTCAAGGCAGTTCTCATGCAAGACTATGTGCACGCGGGAACGCTACATCAAGTAGCAGAATCGAAGGCCTTCTACGATATCGCAAACAAACTCACCGAGCTCGGCAGGGACTATCATGTGATTCTCCCATATTCCCCGTTTGGGAGCCGGCCATAGTGTAGTCGATAAGGAATTCCACCATGTGAGGGCCCAAGCAAATTATCAGCGCGTGAACATCGAACTGTCACCTCTACGTTTCGTTTATCCGTTCGAGATAACAGCCGGTCCTTAACCATCAAATGACAATCATTGACGCTGCCGAGCCATGAACATTACATATCTTCATCTGAGACGAGACATCCATGGCTCCGGGAGCAGCATCGAAAACACTGCATCTACTACTCCAAGGCTCCAAGGACATTCATGCAAAACACCTCGTTCTCCGAGGGACGAAATGATGCTGCTTGGAGTTGATTTTAGCCGAATTCTGCCACTCGTCGAATGAGGAACACGCGGTCAGATCGTCGAAACCTGTACTGAGCGCGTACGTAATCTAGACATGAGAAGCGTTTTGGATGTGAGAAAATTCTGTCCGAGCACATGGTAGTGCATGATGAGAACTTAGGGATGATTAGAAAGTAGGGGCGCTTTTGCCCGAAGGGGCCCCTCACTGTTGCTCGGCTTACACGAGACCCGCCTCACGACTAATTACCTGTTTCCCGGCAGAGAACTCAACAACTCTCAAGGGCATGTTTTGCAGATTTCTGACCTTGGGAGGCTAGCTCAAAGAAGGGTCCAATAGAACTGGTGCATTTGATGAAAATTACTCCCTCGGGTCAATCTTCGTTTGCTGTTCGTTTATGCCACAGAAGTTTGAGGGACAGCCTTGAAGAAAGGCATTCTGTCTGCGAGATGGCGTGGGAACTCCGTCTCTACTTGTTGGTTCTCTTTTTCTATAATGCTTGTGGCGATGCCGTGCTGTCTCCTTCGCCACAAAAGTCCGGCAACGCGACTGAGGAACTCATAAAAATCTGTGATGCTCTGTCCTCACGGAACCGAAACCTAACTTTTATATTCGTGATCTTCACAACAGCTGACTTCAGAATGTCCTTCAACTTTCTCCGGAACATGCCGAACGCTCTGGTGTATCTATCTACCGAATATTTTCCTCTCAAAGATGGCGACAGAGAAATCACAATTTCTTGGGAACGTGATTTTCAACCGACTTTGCGACCTGTGAGTGAACTTTGGGATCTCCACAAGAAGTGCGGATCCCGTGACTGTGAGCACGTCATTGAAACACTCGACGAGTTCCACCTTGAGAAACGTTTACTCGTACAAATCCGAGAACTCAAGCCGTATGAGTGGCACTACAATCCTCCATGGAAAATCCGACGAATATTCAGAAACAATATCGGGCTGAAGTACTACTACCATCATTATCGGAGCACGATAATCTTGGTGAGGAAACGGGATGAAGAAACCCTGCACTCGAGCCTCATTATCAAACGATCAGGTGTTGTCGTCGGCAATAATGTGGCAGAGTTAGAGGTTGAAGAATTGAAGATCGGTGACGCGGAGCGAGTTTTTGATCCTGTCCGGCAGAGAACAAACCGTAGTTCTGGATTCGTCTTGCGGTATTCGGCCATATTATTCACTTCCTCAGATCACCTCTATGTCGTCCTGCTGAATAGCTGCTCTCACGTGAGTATTTTCGAAAAGAATCATGTCGAACAATGAAACAAATGCTTGGTGAATTACTCAGAATGCGAACGCTCATGAGATGAGTCGCAATAACGCAGTTATCAGGCTTCATGGAATGCTCTGTCTTATCTTTTCAGAATCGGAACACCTATGTGTATGCCTATAGTTATCTCCCTGTTCGGCTAGCGGTTCCTTTGCCGTGGAAAACCCAACTGATCTCGAAACTGCCACAGTATACGGCCCTTGAACTACCCCTCACGATTATATCACTTCTCATATTGCCGTGGATTCTCTCGATTCGACAATATCGCTCGGTTTTCCGAGCGTCACCTGTCCTGAGAAGCTCCTACCATCTCCTGAGTGGCAACAGCGACGATTCTCTCATCCGCTCGTCCGTTCAACGATCGTTCTTATTGATCATTTGTGGTCTAGTTTCCCTCTTGATACAGTATCCGATCAATCTGCTGAAGGGAGAGGTCATCTCGTCCTCGTACGAGCAAAGAATTCATCCTTCAAACTGTACGGTGCATGCCTGTGAATCTGTGAATTACCGTGGCTCTTGGTTCCTCAAAGTTCCTGAGGAGGCTATCAACTTCATCGAATTCGGGAAAGGGGTTAGCGCGCAAGGATCAGTAACCGAAGAAAACCTACACAAAAAATGCTCGACTGTTTCCATACTAGCTAGTGGAATGGCGAACTGGACGCAACTCGCTCTCCTAGCAGATTATTACACGATTTGCAATGATCCGGAACTGATGAAACTGCAGCAGGCCAATTCCTACCGGAAATTATTATTGGAGCGCATATCTGGCACACTTGCTTCTCAACATGTCTGCTCTATAGGCAGCAGCCACAGCGGTCATGTGCTCTTCGATGAACATTTCAAAATAACAAAGCGGATCTTGGAGCACGACTTGCTCAAGTTCCATCACGTTAAAGATTCTCTTTATCCAAACGATTATTTCGAAAATTGCTTTTGGAAGAAGCGAAATTACGGAAAGAACTGGGGCGACTCTGATCCTGTGACAAAAAGGATCGAAAATGTAATCTCGAATCTCGAGGAGCGGTATCATAAGTTCCGGATGTACGGTGATAGCGAGACTTCTAATGTAATCAAACTAGAGAGTGTAGAAATGATGTTCATCATCTTTGTTGGGTTTCTGCTTTCACTCTTCGCAATTTCGTTTCCCAGAGCTTGCTACTACAGGAAAAGAATAATACCCATTAATGTTCGATGCGATTTCCGAGGGTTCTCGAGGTTACAGTAGATAAATCTGGGAAATATGTAACATGTCATCTTGTTCTCGAATCTATAAAGTAGAAAGAGGTGTACAGTTTCTGATATTTGCAATGAAAAGCGAGAGGAGCCGACTGATAGCGGCTGATAGATCGGGACTGAAATTAAGTAGCGCCTAGCGCACTTCGGTGAGGAGAGGGATTGAAGCAATAAGGCAACGCTTGTTAAACCCTAATAAGTTTGAATAAATTGCACTTCGCATCGCCTTCTCTTCAGCTGATCTTGGCGTGATATATGGAGCCAGCAAACAAACATGAGCTCTTCGAATCGTCTCACCATTAGAAAAAAAACTTTCCAGACCGCCGTAATCAGAGACACGGTTCAAGGTTTTTGAACGAGAGAGAGAGAGAGAGGGAGACACCGGGGATTGCGTAATGTCAGCGATAGGATGTCAACAACCCCTGTTGCCGATGCGATTGATTCAATACGGGTGGAACACGCTAGTTTTATGATCGTCAACGTACCACAACTACAAACGATTCACTAGTTCGAGCTGCGTGCGCAATGTTCCTCCAAGGTCATCCAGATGTGGAATTCTGCCAAGTTTACGTCCGCGTCGTCGGGTTACCCGGTGAGCACGACCACGACGTTGAAGACTCCGTGTTTTTTTTTTCAAAGATTAACAATATTCATCATGGCAAATCCATGAACATAAGTTCTCTGGTTTTAAAAACAACAAAGACGTTGAGAAATGCAGATTCAATATTTCATATAGGCCAAGTTACACAACACGAGTTTCGATACCCTTGAAGAAAGACGTCAAAGGTCGGAAAGCTCTGCAGAAAAAAGGACAAGCAATGAAAGTGTCACTCGAGGAGACCTTATACGACAGTATCGAGGACTTTTTGACAGAGGCGGGTGTGACCTACGAGCTATACTAGGACTACTCCGAGCCCCATTGACCGTCCCACAGTCTTATTCAAAATATATTTGAATAAATATTTTAAATCCGTGGATAGCTAATACGTTGAAATCCAACACGGATTCACAATCCATTTTAGACGGACATAGTTGTGCAACGTATGTCGCTGAATATATAAACAAAAGTAATCGGAGTATGTCGAACCTTCAACGGCACCTATCCCAGTTACAAGACGAGCCCGGACCGGGCTTACACAGATCTTCTCAAACATGTTGGTCTCCGTCATCGGTCGCTGCGGTCGGGAACGCGAAGGTGACTTCCGGGCTCGATCTTGATCTCCGCTCCGTACACTCAAGCTCTCTGGGTGTGAACGGAGAAACGTCAGGGAACTCGTTGATGAGTTTCATCAACTTTCGTCGCTGATCGTTCGGAAAGTCCGTTTCCAGCTGGACCTCAAGAGGTTCGACGACTCGCTTGTATTCAAATGTGTTGGCGCGTGGGAGTACAATGTTTCCACTGATTGCGAGACCGACAGACGAGGAGTTGCTCGGCAACTCAGCTTCACAGAAAGTTCACCTGTTCCGTCAGTATCCTGCAGCTACTAGAGCGATTTCCCTCGCGAAGTCTAATAGAGTGGAAACTGCTGTTTCCGACGGTTAACCTGACGATGCTTTCCGAACGGTATATACCCAGTTGACCGGAAATATTTGACCGAAAACCTCCCCTCCCTATCGCGCCTCGTCCTCGCCATCACGAAGCTTCGCTCGGGATCGAATGAAAGAACTTATAGACCTCGAGAGTGACGCCTGTTCTCCATTGGATACTAGTCCACTTGGTTTCCACTGTTGAAAACGCGTCGAAATGTGTCGCCTAAGTCGCCAACGAGCGAATAGTAGGAGCCGAATGGACCAGTACCCTCCATCATCATTCTATAATTATGTATCAAGGCCCAAACGCATCACTTCATCCGAAATGCTTCATCGCCAAAAAAGTTGTCCATGGGAGGAACCCAGTAACTCCTTTTTGTCTTTTGAAAATATGAAGTTTCAATGTTCGGAAAGGTCAGATTCATTTTCTGACTCGAAATCGGAATCTCGGGATCGGATCGGATCAGATTCGGATAATCATAGAAATCGATCAATCCAGTGGCAAGCAATCCAGACCTCAATGAACCGCTCAAAGAATTCTGTCGTCGTTTCTGGCATCTACAACTCGTCTTATTTGCAGTGTCCGTTGCAGTGACCATGACATCTGGCGTATAATGGACTAGTTTCCAGACTATAAAAAAACACCCAGTTCTTTCCGCCTGACCGAATGAGAGGTTCAAACAATTTTCCACGTTTCATGGAAGGATGATCTCGAAAGATTGTAAGAACATACGCAGAAAGTTGCGAATGTTTCAATGATCTGAAAACTAGTTCCTTATACGTCGGATTCTAGGGTACTGTCAAACAGCCTTCGTGTCGCAGGTCATGGATTCTGCGACTCAATCCAATTGAGAACGATCATCCCAAAACAGTCCAACTCAAGCGCTCCCAACCAACAACTCTAAATGAATGAAACTCACCTGAAAGGCCAGTTCTCTTTTCAGGATTCCATTCTCTGCCTCCAATTTGGAGATTCTTCGATTCAGGTCATTGTTATTTCCTTCCATGAGCTCTTCTACCTCGGTTTTGAGCTCCGAGACGGTCGTTTTCAAGCTATTCACTTGTCTTTTCAGGAAGCCATTTTCTCGAACAGCGTTTATCAGTTTGTCTTGGAAGTCGCGCACTCGATATGGCTGAGGAGTCGTGAAATCATGGAGTTAGTGACAACAGCGATCACCTTCCAGAGATTCGAACCGACGACCTGCCGCTCGAGAGTGTGGTCCACGCGTCAACATGGCATGTGGTGTGGTACCACATCCACATCAACAGGCGACACTGCACGTGGCGTGCAGAGCGCTCAGACCACTCGGCTATCTCGTCGGTTGATATTAAACGGTTTTCCGCAGAGTCACCTCAGCCTCAGAGTTACCGCCTCCACCTCTGCCAGCAAGAAAGCGGAAAATGCGGTGCGAGATTCGTGGTCGCTCGTAGAGTGGCGCTTGCCTGCAAGCCGTTTTCTGACGGTGATCGTTTGAAAGACTGCATGCCAAGCTTCTGCGGGCTCGTTTAACCCGAGAAGAAACCAGAGGTTGCCGGCGTGAGTTTGTCACGATTTACCATCGCTCGGCGGACCAAGGCTATCGCCGACAATCTCCAAACAAGGACATTTCTCACTTTGCATCGACGAGAGCACGGACATGACCGACGTAACTCAACCCGCCGTTTTCATCCGTGGAGCGAAATCTGATCTTTCAATTGTTGATCAACTATGCGAGGTCGTCTCATTGAAGGATACCACGACTGCCAAAAATATTTTCGACCCTTTCGTTGCCTCAGTCTTGGAGCACCCTGGGAAAAATTAGGCGGGTTTGCTACAGATGGAGCACGAAACATGACTGGAGGCCAGAACGGAGTTGTGGCGCTCCTACGTGAGAAGCTCTAGGACTCAAATAGTCGAGACTTCGTGGCTTTCCACTGCATTATACATCACGAAGCGCTCTGTGGAAAAATTCTGAAGATGACACGAGTGATGAAGGTGGTAGAAAAAAAATGGGAATTATATCCGATCCAAAGCGCTAAATCACCGTCAATTCAGCTCTCTCCTAGAAGATCTAAACGTGGGAAATTCCGACGTACTATATTATCGCACTGCAACCTGACTCAGTCGAGGAGCTTTCTTAAAACGTTTTTCCTGCAGCGCGAATACATATATATACCAGCCGTCTCCGCGGCCTTCGGCCGCTCGCCGGCTGGCATGCTGGCTGACGCGCTGCCATTTTGTGTATGTCATGCTTTCCGGTGAACTGTTAATTTTTTTTGGGATAATCGAGTCTTGCCACACAATGCACAACCTTTGTTTGGGCGTGAGACTACTCACCGCGAGATCGGGCTGGATCTATTATGACTACTCTATCGGGTTTGCCCGAACACTCAATCTTGAGGCTACGAAATCCATCCCGCTGATAATTTGAAATTATGAAAAACCTTTCGACTCAACTGCTCGGCTTGAGTATCCGCGGAAATGTGAATACAAAAAAATAATATAATCCTGAAAAGATCGCCGGTGTCTGTTCGAGGAACAGAGCTGTATTGCATACAAAGAAGCAGAAGTCTGGCGGTTCAATCGATTTGATCGAAAACATCAAAATGTACTTTTCATTGGGTATAATTCAGGACAGAACCTCAGGGTGAACAACATTGTTAACGTAGGTGTCTTCAATTTGTATTTTAATGTCGTTCGGTGATCCTACCCTGCTTAGTGCAACATATAGCTGACCATGACTGAATATGTCGCTTGGTAATCCGCGGTATTATAGCGAATTCCCCTTTCCTTACACCTGTTACAAACCTACATCCGAGAACACAGTGACCAATACTTTTGACTTTGAACCTTGTTCCATTGCATAGGCCGTTGGCGACATTCAAATTTCTAAGAAGCATGACAATCGCTCCTTCCTTCAGGTGCAGGTCATGCGGAGGTTTGCCCTGTGGTGTGAGACTGTTCAGATATTCAATGGGGTAGAAGGGTCGTTCACTGTTTCCGTCGTCATCAATCTCGTCTGCGCTTTTGAGATGTTTATCATGACGATTGTCATGAACTCTAAATCGATGCATAACTTTGTTGTTTAGTGAATCAGCATCAATGTTTCTAGGAGCTAGTATTGCCATGTTGACCAAATCCCCAACGTTCTCTTCGGATAAAGATGTTCCGTAGATTTCTTCGACTATATGAAGAGATAAAGGGAGGGGGAGAGAGACTCACACTGCTGCTATTCAACATTCGTAGCTTGAGGAAAAACTTCGACGATTTCCTTTTGAAGGTATCAGGCTGGACGGCTAAACCGCAAATCATAGTACTTACAGAGATATGGATCTACTCGAATGAGATTGAAACGTACAATATCGGAGGCTACAGAGGATATTTCTGTTGTAAGGATGACGGCACTGCAGGAGGCGTAGCGTTGTTTGTTGATGAGGCCGTCTAGAGTCGGCACCTGGCCAACTACCGTAACAATGTGGAAGCATGCATAATAGAAGTAAAATTCAATGACAAAAGAATCAATATTGTAGGCGCCTACAGATCGCCAACTCAGAAAAATTCAGACCCTAGACAGTTCATTGATACAGATTTGTACAATATTTTTCAAATAACGAGCGACAAAAATGATTGCTTCTGGCTCTCAGATGCAAACGTCGATATCCTCAACCCCACACAGCTGGCAATTGAATATGTCAACTAACTGGCGACACTTGGCTTCACCAACACCGTCGATGGTCCCACTAGAGTTCATATGAAATCCAAAACGGCGATCGACCATGTATTTACGAGAGAGACGAGCTCTGACTTGCTAGAGACCGCTGTGTTGGACGCATGTGGGATTTCGGATCATAATATGATCCAATGTACGGTATACTACGAGACATTGAATACCCTCACACTGAAAGAAGAGAAAAGAAACTGGACTGACTGGCAAAAATTCAGCGGAGAACTGAATGAGCTAGACAAATCCAGATATACTGAAGAAAACTGCCCGAACATCATCATAGAGCGCCTTCTAGAAGATCTAAGTGAATGTAAGAGACGATGCACCTCAACGAAAGCGAAACCAAAAAAAAAACTCAGCAATCAAGCCCTGGATCAACGAAAGAATGCTAGGCTGCATGGAGAAGAGGGACAGACTTTGGAAGGCCTACAAACTCAACCCATGTAATCGAATAATAGAGAATAGGTACAAAAGATACCGTAATCGACTGAGAGATGCGCTGAGATTGGCTGAGGCGACTTATTTCAGTCAGAAAGTGGAGATCACAAAAGACCCGAAGACAGCGTGGAGACTCATCAACGAGCAACTAAGAGGAAAACGAACCATTCGCAGACTGCCAACCATCTTGTCCGCTGAGAATCCTGATAGACAAGATTGCAATCGCGCCAACCAGTTTTTCGCTTCGATAGTGAGTAGGGTCGGGAATGAGATCGAATATGAGCACAGTGTACATGACCTCCCAGACTATCAGGTAGCTGACAATCTCAAGTCGTTTCCGGAGCCTACCATGTTAGAAATTGAAGAAACTATCAAATCGCTTAAGAATGGGATGGCCCCGGGAGAGGACGGTTTTCTTGCGCAAACGCTCAAAAAAAATACTGAATTTTTTGTCCCAGTTCTCCAACATCTTGCGTCTAGAGTATTCAGAACTGCCAGATATCCAAACATGCTCAAGAAGGGAAGCACTATTCTCATTCACAAAAAAGGAGACACCGAGGATCTTAGAAATTATCGCCCTATAACACTCTTGAGTGTCTTCGATAAGATCTTAGAAAAACTGATGGCGCGAACTCTCACTGAGTATCTCGAGAAACAAAAAATACTTAGCGATCATCAATACGGATTCAGATAAGGTAGAAACACACAAGACGCTATTCTACATCTACAAAGATTCTGTCTCGAGACTTATGATGAGGGTAGAACCCCAGTTGCTGTATTCCTTGACTATTCATCTGCTTTTGACTGTGTCCCACATGAAAGACTTTTATGTAAAATGGAGCGTATGGGAATAACCGACAGAGCAGTTGAACTCATGAAAAGCTTTTTATCGAACAGAGAGCAAAGCCTAAGATGCGGTCAGAGTACAGTTTCGGATCCAGAGAAGATAACATGTGGAGTACCACAGGGCGGATCTTTAAGTTCAATTCTATTTTCGATATTCATTAATGACCTTCTTACCTAAGACAACGGTCTCGTTTCATATCTAGGCTACGCGGACGACACATGTCTGTTATTCAGCTTCAGAAGAATGATTGATTGGAATTTGATACAGAAATCGCTCAAAAATGTCATCGATTGGTCAAAGAGGAATGGATTGAAGCTAAATGCTGGGAAGTCGTGCTACATGGTTTTCAAGTTGAACAACCCATACACCATGCCCCCGATTTAAGTACATGACCAATGCGCGAGACATCCGACCTGCTCTTGTGAACAGATCGAATACGTCTCGACGACAAAATACCTGGGAGTAATAATTGATGAAAAAATGAGCTGGAAACCACACATCGCGGAACTAACGACGAAACTTAGAATAGCCGCTGCAACCCTAGCAAAAATACGCAAAGTTCTTAACAAGAGATCGACTACCATAGTGTATAGAGCCATCTTCGAATCGTACCTACGGTACGGAATAATCGCGTACCACTCAGCCTACCAGACCACCCTGTCATCGA
>JAJSRV010000251.1:0-66363 GCA_021527715.1 Neoseiulus cucumeris | reverse complement strand
ATCCTGAGGACGGACGCCTGCAAACATGGAATAGGTGCGATTCTGGCACAGGTGGACGCGACGGGAGTCGAGCGAGTCATCGCCTACGCCAGCAGAACACTCTCGAGCGCAGAGTCGCGGTATTCAACTACCGACCAAGAGGGTCTCGCGGTCGTTTGGGCCGTCAAAAAGTTCCGACCATACGTTCACGGCAGACCGGTGACCGTGGTGTCGGATCACCATGCACTATGTTGGCTGATGACATCGAGAAGTCTCACGGGACGACTGGCGAGATGGGCGCTCCAATTGCAAGAATACGAAATAACAGTCGTTTACAAGCAGGGAAGAAAACATCTAGACGCCGACTGTCTCTCGAGATACCCGACCCCATCTGGAACAGCAAACGACAACCAAGAAGACACAGATAAAGATGGAAATTTACGATCAATCTCAACTGACTCTGAATCGAATTCCAGGCAAGAGACGAGCCTCGACACACCAAGAATAAATACGATCACGCTCCAGTCAATTTCACAGGCCCAGCAGGAAGATCCATCCCTCGAGAAAATAAGAGACCTCGCCAAACGCTCCAGCACATTCGAAACGGTGACAGGCATACTCTACAAGAGAAATTTCTCGAGGACGGGTGAGAATTTACTGCTAGTTGTTCCAAAAGCCCTAAGAGACGAAGCGTTAGAAGCAGCCCACTCCGCGAAAGAATCTGGACACCTGGGAATCGCCAAGACCTACGGCAAGCTCACCCAAAAGTACTACTGGCCATCGGCGTACCGCGACACCGAATCTTTTTTCAAGAAATGTCGAGTGTGCCAGCAGCGGAAATCGAATCCAGAAAAAAACGGGCCAGCTACAGCACATCGAAACCCCAGACTCGCCATTCTACACAATCGGCATCGACCTCGTATCATTCAACGCAACAAACAAGGGTAATCGCGTTATCGCGACCGCAATCTGTCACCTAACGAAATATTTGATCGCCAAAGCTCTTCCAGACGGTTCGGCGGAACACGTGGCAAACTTCCTAGTGGAGAACGTGATCCTGCAGCATGGGACTCCAAGGGTCTTAATCAGCGATCAGGGAAAGGTGTTCATGTCAGAAACGGTGAAACTGGTCAACGAAAGATGCGGGACCTGGCACAAGAGAACGTCAGCTTACCACCCGGCAACCAACGGACTCGTCGAACGCTCCCACCGCACCCTGGCAGACGGGCTAAGCAAATTCGTCAACGAAAATAAGTCCGACTGGGACGAATACCTTCCATTCATCGTCCACGCGTACAATTCAGCCCCGCAAAAATCTACGAAATTTTCCCCGTTCTTTCTAGTTCACGGCAGAGAAGCTACCACGATCTTCGACACGGCGCTACCAGCTCCTCCGATCCTGAAGACGGTCACCGCGAACGACTACGCGGAGAGGCTCCAGCGAACTGTGCACGAAGCAAGGGAGTTAGCGAAAAAACTCGCCGACAAGGAAAAGGATGGCAACAAGACACGCTACGACGCGGACAGGCGAACCACAACGTTCAAAATCAACGATCGGGTCCTGCTCAGCGTGCCATTCCGGAAAGTCGGGCAGTCGGACAAATTACAGAAAAAATTCTTTGGACCATTCAAGATCACCGATCAAAAAGGACCGGAGACTTTCGAAATTACCATCGAGCCCGGAGCAGACCTAGCCAGGTCCGGCACAAAACCGCAGGTCGTACATTCGTCCAGGCTAAAACGGTTCATCGAAGAAGAAGCGATACAGCATGATCCAGCCGACGACACGATCCAGCATGATCCAACAGAGGAGACGCTCCAGTATGATCCGGCGGAAGAAACGAACCAGCTCGATCCAGCCGAGGAAGCAAGCCAGCACGACCCAGCCGACGAGACGGACCAGCACATCACAACCAACGAGCTTCCACCAAACCCAACAGAGCCCAGATACCCATCTAGAAATCGAAGACGACCGGAGTATCTTAATGAATTCATAGGTTAAGCAGTAGAACCGGGTCGGTTCTTTTCTAGGTGGGGGGTCGTGTGGGAATGTAACTAGTGGTTGTAGAGATCTCGCAGATGTTTCCAATTAGTGGATGTTGTTTCAATGTGGTTTCAACCGAACCCGACACCGATCTAGCTGAAACACCCCAGCTCACATTCGGCTCCAATTAATTCAATTGTATCATAGGCGCGGGAGGTTTCAAAGGAAACCGCGCTGAGAAAGTTCCGAAAGACTCTCCATTCGGGAGAGGAGGAAAATCAAAAGACATAGCTGGAAGTTGAGATGTACATTCACTCTTGATCTCGTTCGTGTGAAGTTCGGTCGCAGCTTGCTGCGTTGTCCGATCCCTCAGAATAAAAAGAGTAGTTAAGGGGATCCGTCACCGTTATTCTTCATCCTTACAATATTCATGAAGATGGAAAAAAGCTGAGGAGTTCTCGGACCCCGACTGGATTCTCGATCTCGCGTTCATGAGAGACATCTTCGCGCAGAAAAACTCTCGCGTGGCGATGCCAGTCATTTGAGAATATCGGTCAGCTGCAGTCAAGGACGACTCCAGCTGATCCGAGTCCTTCCGCGAGAAAACTTCGGAAAATTACCCGAGGAGTTCACTCGCCGTTTCGAGGATTCCGAATCCCAGGAAACGAACTTCGCGATTTTCCAAAAACCAAGACGCTTCCAGGGGGCGGCATTTTCGAGAATTTTTGAAGTCCGCCCCGGACGGCACTCAGGTACCCTCCGCCAATGCTCGAGACCTCTGGTGCGCGGTCTCCCGCAATGTAGGTTCTACCCCGTCACTTTATCCAAGAATTTTTCGTGCCTTCCCTCACGCATTCTCAGTCCAGGAAGCAGAAAAAATCTCACGAGTTAATACAAGTACACTCATTCGACATGCTACAAGTGATCCCCCGAGTTCTATCGAATCTTCCAACGGGCACAATCGCAACGATTCAGAATCCTCTTCGGCTGCCATCCAAGACAGTACCAGGTACATCTCTCAATGAACCACATTTTCCTCCATCGCCGTTCGGGTCGCTCATACTTACTTCCAGCCATTACGATCGCAGGGTCGGTTTACAAAAGATCTCATCGTTGAGGGAGCATTCCTAATGTCTCCTGATGCGACTCCCGTAACTAAAACCCGACATCACAATCTGCTAAAAAACTACTTTCACAATAACTATATTCCCGGCGGAGAACTCAGCCAGTCTCTAGGGCATGGTTCGCAGATTCCTGACCTTGGGAGGCTAGCTCAAAGAAGGGTCCAACGGAACTGGTGTACTTGATGAAAATTACTCCCTCGGGTCAATCTTCGTTCGCTGTTCGTTTATGCCACAGACGTTTTGAGGGACAGCCTCGAAGAAAGGCATTCTGTCTGCGAGATGGCGTGGGAACTCCGTCTCTACTTGTTGGTTCTCTTTTTCTATAATGCTTGTGGCGATGCCGTGCTGTCTCCTTCGCCTCAAAAGTCCGGCAACGCGACTGAGGAACTCATAAAAATCTGTGATGCTCTGTCCTCACGGAACCGAAACCTAACTTTCATATTCGTGATCTTCACAACAGCTGACTTCAGAATGTCCTTCAACTTTCTCCGGAACATGCCGAACGCTCTGGTGTATCTATCAACCGAATATTTTCCTCTCAAAGATGGCGACAGAGAAATCACAATTTCTTGGGAACGTGATTTTCAACCTACTTTGCGACCTGTGAGCGAACTTTGGGATCTCCACAAGGGGTGCGGATCCCGTGACTGTGAGCACGTCATTGACACACTCGACCAATTCCATCTTGAGAAACGTTTACTCGTACAAATCCGAGAACTCAAGCCGTATGAGTGGCACTACAATCCTCCATGGAAAATCCGACGAATATTCAGGAAACATATCGGGGAGAAGTACTACTATCATCATTATCGTAGCACTATAATTTTGGTGAGGAAACGGGACGAAGAAACTCTGCATTCAAGCCTCATCATCAAGCGGTCAGATGTTGTCGCAGAAAATAACGTGGTAGAGTTAGAGGTTGAAGAATTGAAGATCGGTGACGCGGATCGAGTTTTTGATCCTGTCCGTCAGAGAACAAACCGAAGTACCCGATTCGTCTTGGAATTTTCGTCTATATCATTCAGCACTTCAGCTAACCACTATGTCGTCCTGCTGAATAGCTGCTCTCACGTGAGTATTTTCAAAAATAATCATGTCGACAAATAATATCAATGCTTGGTGAATTACTCAGAATGTGAACGTTCGTGGGATGAATCGCAATAACGGAGAACGGAGTTATCAAGCTTCATGGAATGCTCTGTCTTATCTTTTCAGAATCGAAACACCTATGTGTATGCCTATAGTTATCTCCCTGTTAGGCTAGCCGTTCCTCTACCGTGGCAAACCCGACTGATCTCGAAACTGCCACAGTATACGACCCTTGAACTTCCCCTGACCATTATATCACTCCTCATATTGCCGTGGATTCTCTCGATTCGACAATATCGCTCGGTTTTCCGAGCGTCACCTGTCCTGAGAAGCTCCTACCATCTCCTGAGTGGCAACAGCGACGATTCTCTCATCCGCTCGTCCGATCAACGATCGTTCATATTGATCATTTGTGGTCTAGTTTCCCTCTTGATACAGTATCCGATCAATCTGCTGAAGGGAGAGGTCATCTCGTCCTCGTACGAGCAAAGAATTCATCCTTCAAACTGTACGGTGCATGCCTGTGAATCTGTGAATTACCGTGGCTCTTGGTTCAACAAAGATCCTGACGAGGCTATCAACTTCATCGAATTCGGGAAAGGGGTTAGCGCGCAAGGATCAGTAACCGAAGAAAACCTACACAAGAAATGCTCGACTGTTTCCATACTAGCTAGTGGAATGGCGAACTGGACGCAACTCGCTCTCCTGGCAGATTATTACACGATTTGCAATGATCCTTTTTTGATGAAACTTCAACGGTCTCATTCCTACCGGAATCTAGTATTGGAGAGCATATCTGGCTCATATGCCTCTCAACATATCTGCTCTATAGGCAGCAGCCACAGCGGTCATGTGCTCTTCGATGAACATTTCAAAATAACAAAGCGGATCTTGGAGCACGACTTGCTCAAGTTCCATCACGTGAAAGCTTCTCTTTATCCAAACGATTTTTTCGAAAATCGCTTTTGGAAGAAGCGGGGACCCGAAAAAAACTGGGGCACCCCGGATCCTGTGATGAAAAGGATCGAAAATGTAATCTCAAATCTCGAGAAGAAATATCATAAGTTCCGTATGTACGGTGATAGCGAGACTTCTAATGTAATCGAACTACAGAGTGTGGAAATAATCTTTATCATCTTTGCTGGATTTCTGCTTTCACTCTGCGTAATCTCGTTTCCCAGAGCTTGCTACTTCAGGAAAAGAATAATACCCATTAATGTTCGATGCTATTTCCTCCGTTGGAACAAAAAAGGTTCGAGGTTACAATAGATGAATTCGGGAACTCGGCTTCGAGTGCCCAATTTAGCCTGATGGAAACCAAACTATCCAATATGTCATCTTGTTCTCAAATCCATAAAATAGAAAGGCGTGTACAATTTCTTATGTTTGCGTTATGCAGTTGATCTTCAAGAATAAACTTATTGTGATTGTGAAGTGAAAATCCGGGAGTTGTCAATCTTTTCAGGGTCAAAAATTCTGATTGTATTGATTTTTAGCGTAGCCGACCGCGTTCCGCCGGCGTACATGTTTCGCATTTTCGGCGGAGATGTTCAGGAATGCATCAGGGGGCGCTGCGACCTTCACCTGTGCTGTCGGACCTGCGCTACCTTTGCAGTAGTCTCATGAGATATAAGTTTCTTTTCGGCGGCGAACAGAGCTTCAGTATCACGAGCCCGAACAAGTCGAGGCTTTGATCGAGAATGTTGGACTCCTGCCTGGGAAATGTTCATATCATGGTTACGACCAAGAGGAAAGCGCTGATGTAGGGAATCTCCCAACGGTACATTTTTCTTTTAGTTTAAACTCTTATTACATCTCATTCAATGAGCAGCCGCGATCAGTTTTTTTTACTGGCGAAAACTTGACTTCAAGCGGCCCGCAGCGGGTTTCAAGCCTTCAAACTGGCCCTTGAGAGAGGTCTTTGGATCATTCTCAAATTGTAGGATTCGGAAACCGTTGTGAGAAGCTGAGCCCGAAGATCGGGCGCACGGTTGTTGGTGGAGCTGCGATCACACAGGTTTGGATCCATATTCTCTCGAATGGGAATTCTCGACCTCCTTTGCGTCTCCTGGAGGGTCTCTTACGAGCTGATTCGATTTTTACACGCATTCCCGGCAATACGATAACCAGAAACGCTTAGACAGCTGGTTCTCAAAGTGGTCGATATCGACACTTGGCGGTCGATGGCCGACCCCGGCTTACTGAGGGGATTCCGATCCCGCAGAGGGCCCGTGGACCCCCGAACTTGAAGTTCAGGGCGCCCGCGGACCCCATGAACGCACGGACCGTTGGTCCACGGGGCCCCCCTTGGTTGTCTCTCTTGGGGCACCGTGGGGGCCCAAGGGTCCCCGCGGCACCTCCATAGACTTCAATGGGAACGCTCTGGGGGTCGATGGTCGATGACCCAGGGGGTCGATGAGTCGGGAGAGTTTGAGAACCCCTGGCTTAGACTATGATCCATGTCAATTTTATGAAAACCCCAGGACATTCAAACCAAACCACCGTAGCGGCAGTCCCATCCTCCATTGCTTTCTAAACCCCGCGTTGGAAAGAGCAATCCGACCAATCGGAATTCAAACCCGAACTATCCGAATTCTGTTTTCCCGAGAAAACTCGTTGAGAGCTTATCTGAGATTTGCTCATTGTAGACTTTGAAGGCCCATAACCTGCAAAACACTCAAGAGCTCCTGGAAGGTCGTGACATTTGGGATCTTGGTAAGGATTTGTGGTGAGAGATCTTTCTTTCGCTTTCCACTCTTCTCACACAACGAGGACAGAAGAGCTACTTAGATAATATATTGGAGATGGCTCTCAACGAAATCATGTAGATACATCAATTTTGAACGTTTCGGATTTCACCTTCTAAGCATTCCTAGAGCCGTGAGTCATCAGTTTTACAGGAAGCTTTCTTCCTTTATACTCTGGTGTCGACGTAGTTATTCAGGGAGATAGAGAGAGCGAAACAGAAATCCTTTTCTACAAGGAGTGTCTGCTATCTCGTAAAAAAATTGGAAGAAACGAATGTAACACGATTTCTGGACCATCAGAGTTGAGGTGTTGAGGTCGTTTCATGTGATGAGGTCATTATGAAAAACTCAATGGGATTCAAAGGCCGACTAGCGGCAAGATTCGGTGGCGCTTGGCCGAGTCTTGAATGGCATCGAATGCATGTTCTCAACCAGAAACATGCAATATCATTTCCAGCGGTGGGGGAACACGAGCAAGGACGGATACCCTGAGCTATGAGAGTCTTGGGAAAAGAGATCTCCGAGCTCCAAAAGGTGAAAATCCTAATTTATTGCTTTCAGGGATGTGCGATAAGAGAGAAAAATATGTAAAAGTTTCGTTGCAATATTTCTTTGCTTCTTGTCCCGTTGGTGGATGCGGAACTAACGCGAATCTCCGAGTGACCAGCAATTATTCCTGGAAAGTGATGACAACGGAATGGAAACAAGCATCCTCCGTCCAAAATGACGGATCAAGTATCAGTACAGATCTCGATTCAGATGAATCCGATGTGAGAAGATCCTGTTACTCCGACGAATTTTGTTTTTTAGAGTAAAGTTAGAGCGTACCGTAAGTACAGCTGCAAACCAGGTTGAGGTGTAGTCTGCTGAGTTCGATACAAGTTTTCGTCCGGGAGGAAAAATCCAAGGGTGGGCTTCGAGATGTGATTCGTTTCGGCACAATGGCCTGCTTCAACTTTTTCAGAACGGCCTCTGATCGCTCGTCCGAAACCGTTACTCACGGGATATTGAACAACTGCAAACGGAACCTATGATCAAAAAGAATCGACGTTCGTTTCGAGAGATTGGCGTCTCCTCGTTTTCGGATTCTCGTCCTCATACCTCGCATCGGCTTGTTGAAGTCTTTCTTGAATGGCTTCGACGAGATCGTCATCATGGAAGCTGGATTCGATCGACATATGGGTGCGTGGATCGCTCTCATCGGAAAGTCTGTTTCAGGAGAAAAATACTCAGACGAACCCAGCCCACGTGGCACGCATGAGATATCGAACCTCTGACCAACTTCGGTGGTAACGAGCTGTCCTGCAAAGAACAATAAGTTGAACAAAGATTCATCCGACCCCGCCTCCAGTCCGAAAAATGAGAAATGGTATCTTTCCGAACGACTGCATAGAATAACCTTCCTGAAGCACTGCCGCTCTCCGGAATAAAAGTTGTATTACAGACCTTGCATTGTGTGAACAAAAAATTTCCAGCTAATTCAAGGCAAAAAGTGTCTCGTTCAGGCTCCCGTGCACACTTCTGGGGAGTTCATAAACCGACTGTTTGATATCCTCTCCTCGATTCCAGATCCGAATTCTACTTTCACCTGAGGAAAACAACGTCGTGTAGTCTGCTCGACAACTGCCTGAGTTTGGACACGAGTCAGAAGTCGCCTTTCTCCGGCCGCGAATCATGGATACTGATTGTCACGTGTTAGAGAAAATCTCGAGTTGGGATCAGAATGAACGATGATTCGCTCCGGGTGTAAGCTGCGCGATCCAAAAAACTCCATAATGCATCATCACATCCGTGCTCGTCGTAAGAGATTTTTCTCTTCTATTTCGTAGACGGAGACGAAGTGACTGTCGAGTTTTTCACCGATCCGGTACATGATGTGCCGGCCTCAATTCTTTCTTGAGAGCGGCCAGTGTCACCTTCTTGGCTCAGAAATTTTCGGACGCTCTCAGATGACGCATTTCCACTCGCCGGAGCCATGATAAGCGTTCGACAGACACGCGAGAGATGTGGGAGACTTTCTCTGATTGTCGGCTGTTCTTCGAAGGTCCGAGATCTATTCGAGCAGCGGCTCCTGATCTTCTCCTTCCCGAGGACTCTCCGAGGGATCCGCGGGGAGCTCCGGAAGAGCATTGAATTACCTTCCAACCTACTCGACCACTGTTTCGTGCGCCCCACCTATTTTCTAGACGGCAGAATATCAGAATCAGGTCACCCGAGCGCGTATGCTGAATTTCATCGATTTGAATCTGATTCTTCGGTTCGAAGGGGTGCTCTACCAAAATTATCAGGAGATCGAGACGGATCCGAGATCTGATTCTTTGTTTGAAACTCAGAGCTCGGGATGGGACTCTGACCCAGGCTGTGACTTTCTCGCGGCCAATGCGGGACTTGCGGAAGCCGCCATGTTTGACCATTCTCGACGTTTTCCACAGCTTGTGCGAACTTCCGCGAGTTGTCCCCGTTCTCGAAGAGCTATCAGACAGCTCACCACGAAGAATACCGATGAAAACAGAATGTTTCGAAATTCGAAACGCATGGCGTCAGTTGCTCGACCGATGCATGTATGTTGTTTTTATTTGACGTTAGACACACCGACATTCTAGGCCTCATGTCGGCTTCACCTCACCGGTTTGAGGCTCGAACTTCGAGAACTTTGATTGCGGAGCAGAGACGCTCTAACAGACATAAAACTTTATCTGTCATTCAATTTGCTACTATGTCGAGTCATTGCTAAAAACTCTCGCGATAACAAATTCTGTTCCTCAAATGGTATCATCACCAACGTAGAAAGTGTTGCATCGTGCAGTAGACTGACAGCGCTTCGAATGAGTGATGAACGTGGTTGGCCAACTCGAAACCTGAGAATTTTGTCGTTTTGATTCGAAGTTCGCGATGAGGTCTCGCGGAGATGCGATTCAAGTTATTGTGCATCAATTTATTTAGAGGAAGAGATGGCTTTGAGGAGAGAATTTTGAGCTGAAACGGCCGACGACGGAATCAGCCGAAATTCGCGGTATCTGGGCTCTGGAGGCGAAGTTCGGTTTAATGATATGGTTGCAATCAAGACGACCTCAACCGATTCCCAGCATGAGAGTGAGTCCTCGGGTAAATTGATTCTACCGACCGAGAGTGGTTCGCGAAAGAGAGAAGGATCATCTGAAACTGGAAGGTGCGCTGATTATGCGGCCCACAATTGGTACGCCTTCCAAACGACAAGAAAAGCAACAATCAGCCTGAGAATCAGATTCCGGGGATTCTCGATTTCTTGAAATATATTTATGTATCTTGAAGAGTTGCTTCCACCGCTGCCGAACCCGTTCTCAAATCAAACCGGGTTCTTTTTTGTTTGCGGTTGTACTGTCGTCCAAGTTGTCCCGTTGGCGCGCTTGCCATTGGAGCAGAGAGCGGCTCATCGTGCTGGTTATGCTACTGCCATGTCCAAACAAATGCCGGCGAATGGGCTCTTATTTTCAAGATTTCTCGACTCTATCTAAGAACTGTTTCTTGTGCGTGGATATTCATCATAAGTACACCACAAGGATCGTGAATTCTAAACTCCATTCCTAGAAGGTGAATTTCGGACGCGAAAAGTTTCGTCGCGTTCCATTTCGTTTTCGAACAAAAATTATAAGCGGTCCCCTTCAGTTCCACGGGAGCTCTCTCCTTTCGCTCAGGTTGCGAAACTTGGAATTTTTGCTGGTATTGTGTAATGAGAAGGAACGATCCAACTAGGGGTTCTCTCTTCGGAATTCTTTCACAACATGGATGTCAGTTTCTTAGACCTTGTAACTCCTTGACGTTCTCTGGGAATGTTTGCTCTTTCTCTCATCTGCTTTCGCTCGTTCTCTACCAGATGATGATTTCTTCCAAGCGCTTCTGGCTCTATCACAGAAATGAAAGATAGTTTAGTTTTTCAGTTGGCACATGGAGGAAACTTCTGCGACATGGACCAAGCCATCAGAAGTCGTAGTGATCCACCCGGGAAGCAGAAATCTCCGAATCGGATTCGGCACTCAGAGCGCGCCGCGAGTGTTCCCACATTGCGTTGCTCGTAGACTCAAGGCTTCGACAGCGCCTAAATCTCAACCATACCTCCCAAAAGTGAGTCACATATTGCCGGGATTCGGTTTCTTTTGTCGATAAATTTTCTGCTTTGAATGCATGACTCCACGTCACGTTGGTTGTTCGATGGAGACTTTAGCCGAGGTTATTCTAAATCATGTTATTTTCAGACAATTCGTTCGCCAGAGTTGTTTCGCTATGTGAACGACAAAGCCGATCAACTGGGGAACGTCCTTGCGAACAGTGTGACCTCCCAAGGACTCAACAGATTCGACATCGACGGTGCGGATCCCCTGAGAGTCGGCTCCGTGTCGCTGAATATCGGGACAGAATATTTCAGCCCTGAGGAAACGCAACAAAATGTTTTCGGCGAAGATGCCCTCAACCTGTCACCCACAGCGAACTTCAGTCTTCAATGGCCGATGAAGAAAGGTCGTCTTCATCTGCACAGAGGACCCGGTGGGAGCTTGGTTTCCGCTCTCCACGACCTTCACGACATCTGGATGTGGGCAATAAGGGAGAAGCTGAACTCGAACCCGAAAGACCTCTGCGCAGTTCTCGTCATCAGCGATGTGTACATCGGAGAACACGTGAAACGTATGCTGGACATGATGTTCAACGATATGGGATTCCGGAAAGTTTTTGTTCATCTCGAAGGAGTTTGCGCTGCGTTCGGTGCCGGCGTTCCGACAGCGTGTGTGATCGACGTCGGCGAGTCAAAAACTCTAGTCACCTGTGTCGAAGACGGAATTTCCTTGAAACAGACTCGAGTCCTCATGGAGTTCGGAGGAGGCGATATGACCCAGCTCATGGGTTTCCTGTTCAAAGTGAGTACAGTGCCTGAAGAAAACTTTCAGAACGTGAAATCTTTGTTCAAGTTCACGTCACGTGAAATTGGAGGACTTTCCTGACGTTTTCAAGTCACCTAATTCTCGTTCGTGATCCACAGGACAGCATGCAATGGCAGAACCCGAACATTGATGTTGTGTACGATGCACGACTTCTCGAGAAAATCAAAGAGACGTTCTGCCACCTGGATATCGATCACTGCGGCTCGGTGGACGGAGAAGTGATCCACTCGCCGCCTGGGAGTTCTAGTCAGACTTTTCCGATTTCGGTTCAAGACGACGCAATGAAATGCGTTCTCGGTCTGTTCGCGCCGGAAGTGCTGTCCTTGACGGGACACAAAGGCAGTCATCTTTACGCGCCTCAAGCAGCGGACCCTCAAGACCCCCACGACGACTTTTACATCCTCCAAACTCAGAGACGGCGAGGTGACGCGGAGTTTGAGGATGGAGAGGACGAGGACGGGATGCCCGTCGATCTCAAGGACCCTGTGCGCCAAGAAACGATTCCTGTGTCGCAGGTGAGAACCTTTCTCTGTTTCGATAGATTTTGTCTCTGGCTTATCATGCGGAAGAAGTCATCAGGTTGAGGCCGAGGGAATGAAAACGCTTCGAGGCATCATTTGAAATAGGTACGTTTAGTTTAAATCGTTGAACTGTTATGACACTTGGTGGTTTTCAGGTACTAGGAGTCGATGTTGTTCTATTGCAATCTGTTGATCGCTGCGACAATGAAGACGTCAAGAGGAAGATGCTCTCAAATATCATCATTGTCGGCGGAGGTCTCGCCAACTTCAGAGGCGTCGCTACTTGGCTGAGGAATCGTCTTTCTACACAAATGCCACAATCGTTCAAAGGTGCCTACGTAATTCCCAACAATAGATACTTTATTGATGACAATCTCTCATTCGACGCCAAGCCAAACCTAATTTCTCAAAGAACTTTCGGGAGCCTCCCCAACTCCTCTATTAGACCTCGGCCTGGAACATCTGACTGATCTCGGGTTCGTAACTGAGCTCTTCATCGGTGAAATTGAACAAGTGTGGGTAAGCAGAACGAAACTCGTGCGTTCTGAGCACGTTGAAAGTCGGGTGTGCCATGGCCATCCACGCGGTAGGTCGTGCGCGATGAGCGTATTGAACTAATTCTCTAAAAAGGTCGATCACAGCTTGTGACGCTCTACCCTCGAACACTTTCTTCAAATCTTTCTTCTGGACGAGGTAATCGTTCACACTCGGTCGGATTCCTATATCGCTTGACTCCTCCGCCGAAGGAGATCCCAAGACGTCCTTTATGCAGGCCCACTGATCGACGGTGTCGGCGCCGCGGAATAAGGGGTGCAGGAGTATGAGCTCAGCTAGCACACAACCACACGACCAAACATCTATTTTGGTTGTGTACTCGACGTTCTGCTGGAGGAGCTCAGGGGCTCTGTACCACCTCGAGCACACGTACGTTGAATTGTTGGATTTCGTCGCCGACAAGTCCTTGGCGGAGCCGAAATCACAAATTTTCACTATTTGCTCGTCGACGTCGATTAGAATGTTGTGCGGCTTGATATCACGGTGGGCGATGTTTCGTCTGTGCATGTGTTCGAGTCCCCGGAGAACCTGGTAGACGATCAATGCTATTTCTTGGTGGAGGAATTCCTGTTTCTTCTCGCGGCGGCTCGCAATGTGCTCGACGAGGGATCGCGGGACGAACTCCATGATGATATACACTCTCGTGTGGGTTTTGTCGAAGTGTTTCTTGTAGTAGTAGTTGATCCGAACCAGATTCTGATGCTTCAGCTGCAGCATGATGTACACCTCCTGCATCGCGACTCGTGTCCTGGAGTCGACTTGCTTCAGAGCGAACGTTTTTCGTTCTGAGGTCAAAATTCGCGTGATATAGCCGAAATTCCCTTTCGCGATGAATCGACGCGACCGATAGGTGAGCACTGTGTTCTTCGAGTCCGAGCCCGCTTCGTGAACTTTCGCGATTATCCAATCGGAGGGATCTTCGAAGTCGACACTCGATGCCGAAGAGATCTCTCCGCCGGAGTCGTCAGTCTCCATGGGGCCTCTGTGAGGTCTCGGTATTCTCGGTGTCGGTCTCGTTAGCGTGTGAAGATGCGAACAATAAAAGTCTCGTTTTTCCACCAGACGCGCTGGGTAAACGTGGCACTCAGACGTGAAATTTGGAAATACACGAATCGAGGGGAGAGAATGCTGGCGGTGTGACCTAGCTACCGATGATTCCCGCGCTTCATTGTTGCTTGTCGAGTGAACGCAGCAGTCTGCATTCGAGTTCGACGATTGCTTTCACCGGCGTTGGAACGTCTTCGCCGTCGGACCCTGGTTCGATAGTGGACAGCAGCTCACAAACCGGCGCGACTTCGAGCTCACAATTTTCTCTCATCACTCGTTCTGACGTTCGATCGTTCACTGCTAATTGTTTTGTTCGATGTGTTTATACGCTCTCTCAAAGCGTGTTGTTCTGCACACAATCACGTGGGAACACATCCGTTCGGTTGTGATCCGAGGACGACATCGACGAATAACGGTCTCGGTGACAGAGTTAACTGACACCTTCTAAGCCGTGTGTCTAAACGTTTCAACCGCGGTTTACATCGTCGCATAAACAACGATCTACCACATTCAATCGACGAAGGCGACGCGTCCTCCTCTCAAATCGAACGACGCGTTACGTTATTGCATCGCAAGCACCGATGAGCTAAAGAAAAAATTCAAGCTGTGATCACTACTATCAACAGCTCTCCACGCTCGCATTTTTTTGTCGACTCATCACGAATACGGAGGTAAACACGCGCGCGCAGGGATGCTCGCAGTGAACTCGGATGATCCGACGGGTTTTCCGCGGAAAAAACGTTCCCATGTCTGCTCACGGGTTCTCAGGCCGTGAATCACAATCAAACATTGGGAATAACGGAATGGGAGACCGTTTTTCGGGATTCAGATGAATTCTCCACGGGAAAAAATTCCCAATAGTCTTGGAAAATGACTGAATAAGCTTCGATTGGTTGTCTGCAACCGTGCTCTACGCGGAAAATCAGTCGGACGAGGCCTCCCAAAACCACGCTACCGTTCCGAATCCCGAATTTCCAAATGTCATCTCGTTGCTCTTCATAGAAATCCGATTCTCTCAAACTGTGCTTCATCGTAAACCAGTTTGTCATCAGTTTTAAGCTTTTCACGGAATGAAGCGAGCTGGACAGAAGTTTAGAGAGTCACCGCGAAATCTCCGACATCTGTTTTGATTGGTGGTAAACACTTTATAACGTCTGGCAGCTCGCCTGGCGTCTTGTAGCCTCTTGGGCTTCACCGATTTTTACCGTGACGAGCAACGCCCACTCTGGACAGTTTGGTTGGTTTAGGTCGCGAATCAGATTCGTTTGAAATGTAGTTACTCGAGTTGACAAATCTTTTGATTGATTCCAGACGAAATCATCGAGATCTCCACGCAGCCCAAAGATTTACCGGCTGATTGCTGCGTGTGGCGAGGAGCCGCTTTGATGACTCATCTGGATACAAGTCAAGAGTTGTGGATCACCAGCAAGGAGTGGAACAGATTCGGAAGCAAGGTTCTCAGAGAACGAGCCGTGTTCGGATGGTGACATTCACTGTGATTCGTAGACATTTGCGGGAGGCGCTGTGGCAGCGAAGGCCGTGGCGGTGACTTCGAAGAATTGTACAGAGAATGTATATCCAAATATAGGACTCTTCACATCCTGAACGGAACTGAGATGTCTTCGCTGACGCCTCGTATGTAAATAAGAGAACGAACTTGAATGACGGAGCAATAATCGTTTTTTTTTTCACGGAATCATATCGCCGCTTGTCTGATCCTTGAGTTTTGGGGTTGGCGTCTCCAAGCGTTTTCCGTCTTTCTTTTCCGGAATCTTCCAGTGGCCTTTCGCGAAGTGTCATCTGAAGCAACAGATGGACATTCGGATGAAAGACTGAAGTTCTCATCCATTCTCCAATCTTGTGAAGGAGAACTTGCAACATTCATACATACCTGTGGACAACCTGTATAGTGGCTTCATTCGAGGCACCGAGGAAGGCGATGATGATCTTCTCTAAACAGCATTCAAGAAGTGCAAATAGTCATGCTTTGTATTCACGGGAACTTTATTGGCCATGGTGCTCCGATACAATCGATATCGTCAAGCTGATAGCGTTTTGCATTATCGCAAAAGCTGACACAAAGCCAGGCTGACCCATCGGTAGGATCGAATCCATTGATCAGAGTTTCGACGGCACTGTAATCTCTATCTCGTCTCAATAAGATCCCAGACCTTTAAGGTATACAATAATAAAGATAATATTATCGTCGAGATAATGATAATCGTCGCAATCAAATGATCATCACCATCATCGTAAGTAACTGTTTCTCTCTGTATGTCTAGCTGTGTTTTCGGTCGGTTTGAGTCCGGCTACGCGCGTTGTTCGACGTCGACGACGATCAAACAACGAGCATTTAAATATAAATAAGTTAATATTTCTATGTGAAATTGCAGGAAAAAAGCTGCGATATAGTGGAAGTCAGGAAGGCCAACGGAAAGGGGGAAAACTTCGCCATCTACCAAGCGGTTTGTTGTCTGCTTCGCACGATCGCAGCGCTCTAGGCTTCGTCCTCTAATGGATCGTCAACGACCGGGATGTTGGACGGGCGATGAGAAAAGGAAAACATGGCGTACTAAAGTAAATCTACAACATTGCATTGTGATCCATCGAGTGGAGGCTTGCGCGCGACGCGACCAAATCACGGCGCGTGGGTCCTCTCCGACGGCAAGCTCGCTGATTAACCGCTAGGCCGATTGATTGATGGTTGGCTCTTTCTCTAACTGTTAATCTATGAAAGTCTCCGTTCTTCTGAAAGCGTATGTGCAGAGCACGGCTGCTGACGACTGCCGCGTCGTCGTCGAGTCTTCGTGAGGAAAATGTAAAATTGATGTGGTTTTGTTGATGATGTTTTCTCTTGATATAACTGTTGACATCGCAGCAGTGGTCAAATGGAATGCTTCGCGGTGTGCCGACTCTTGCGAAATCAATGTTCTCGCAAATCGCTTCTCCTGATGCATGCGCACTGGGAACACTCTCCTTTATTCCCGAACCAAGGAGAACCACTCGCCGAGGAGTTCGCTTGATCCTCGTCTCGCTGCTAGCTGCGCGCAAAACGAGGCGGACACAGAAATTCAAACAGAAAAGAAGCCTGGCCTCCCAAGTCCCGTAGCTGTAAGTGATATCTCACTGCACGAGACGGATCGCGACGACTCGTTTCCGACCCGTCGTTCAACTACCAGGCCGGCCTGTCTCTCTTCCTCTCTGCCTATGGGCCCAAAACGGGAGCCGAAACATCTCACTGGTTTTTGGGGCTTTGTTGTGATTTGCTTTGTGTATCGGCTTTGCCAAATATAGACAGAGCGATCCGTGACAATGAGCTGATCAAGGTGCACGATCAGTCGCACCCGGCTAGGTATATCGGTTGGTTGCACTGTTGATCATGACGGAATCATAAACTGCCGATGATGGGGTAGATTGATTGATGGATGGATGGATGGATGGATGGATGGTTAGATGAGGATATCGATGAATCATTGGCAAAATAACCGATGATGTCACTACCGTCTTCTGTGTGCTAAACAAACGAATTCACGGTGGTTGTTGACGTTGACCCGCTGGTGGAATCAAAGCTGAGGGGTGAGGATGAATTCTCGTCGTCGCCGTCGTCGTCGTAAATGCTTTCTAAAAAAATTCACTCCTCTTGTGGTCGTCTTCTCTGTCGTCGTCAAAATCGACTCTCATTGTTCTCTCGAAAACAGGTAAAATCACGAAACCGGGTTTTGTGAAGGTACGATGGTGACGAAGGGCCGGATGAGTGGGGAAATGGTTCTGTGTTCAAGCTGTCTCTCTCATAGATCTCCTTGTTGTGGCCGCTATGCTTGCAGCTGTTGTTGACGTCGTCTTTGTCGTCAGCAGAAAAGTACAGGAAGTTATGGAACGACACATCCTAATCCTCGTCCTAATCTACAATCTCACTTCGAAGGCTGTGTTCGCGACCTTCTGTTGCTTCTGGAGAGCTATATCGGAGATGAAGGGATTGGTTGAAGAGTATCGAGGGATTGTGGAATCTGCTCGCGCAGGATCGCACAGACTCTGGCTCCGCAACTGGCCGAGCTGACCCGCGCGTTGATGAGGAAGTCGGGGCGACGAAACGGAGGACGCGGAACTTCCGCGCCCACTGGAACTAGAACCCGCCCATGGGTTCGTAGAAGTAGGGGGTGATGTCAGATCTGGAAAACCTGCGGAAGAAATCATTGGTTTGCCGTGAAAGATTTCGGGGCAGGAATTTGGAAACAGAGTCTTAAACTCGATGAACTTGCAGCTCAGGAGGCTGAACATCGAGAAGGTTTCGGAAACCGCCGCCATTTTGGATTTGCGCTGGCGTCATTTTGGATTTGCGCTGGCGCCATTTTGGATATGCGGTGGCGCCATTTTGGATTTGCGGTGGCGCAATGATTTGTGATTCACGCGGGAACACGTACCTGTTGTCGTGCCGTTGTGCACGGGACTATCGAAGGGATCTAGGGGTTGAGATGAGATGGCAGGTTTCGCGGCGGACGTACTATTGGTGTTAGAGGTTAGCAGATCTAGCCCCAGTGACAACTGTTGGCACATGGCGCTGATGTCGAGGCTGGGCTCTGCGTCTCCAACACCGGTCGGTACTCCGCCGGTACTTGTTACACCAATGGGGTTCTGCGGGAGAGACGTCGACAGCACAGAGACAGGATTATGAATTCCACCGTCATTCAACACCTGCTGACTGCCCAGTGGGGAGCTCTCGGGGATGGCCTGTTGGAGGTAACCTCCGGCATCCCTAACGAGTCCTTGGGTAGCCTCCGTATCGAGGCTCATTGAACGTTGCCTCTGTCTATTCGATGGCAGGTCGTTGATCCTGAGCGACAGTTGACGTTTGAAGGGAGACTGGGCGCCGAGAGTGCCCAGGCCTCGGAAGGAGCCCTGCCGCTCAAGCATTGACGGGGTTGCGTGAGGTCGCTCGATGGCGTAAGGATTCACTACGGCTTTCACTGGAGGAATTTGGGACGGTTTACACTCCTGAAAGACACGAACTCCTGGTCAGGGATCGTCGTCGTCTCCAATCTTAGCACCGGAAAGTTTATTTCAGAGAATGATGAGGCACGAGGCACTTCGATCACTTACCTGAGGGTCGATCGGAGCCCGAATAGCTGAAGAAGTGCATCGCATAGAGGCTGCTCTTCTGAAGTTATTGTTCTCCTTGGCCGCGGTTGCAGCTGGAGCAGCGGCGGCGGTTGTGGTTGTCGTCGTTGCCGTCGTTATGGAAGAAGGATAACCTGGTTGACCTTGATGACCCTGTTGCAAGGTCACCGCTTGTAAAGCTGCCTCTTTGGATTCCTTGTCTCGGTGTTGCTTCCGCTCGAGACACACGGCAAATGCACAACCGACGGCGTGCGAGAGACGTTCGCCGGAATCTTTTATTGCTTGGAATCCGTGGCACATCCAGCGGCGTGTCGTGCCTGCAATTTGTTTCAATATAAGTGAACAAACGAGCCGCCAGCGACAGGTCATGCCGGCGGTGAGAAGATGCATCAAGCGAGATTCTTCCGGCAGAGCTTCTCGACGAGTTGCTTACCGTCTCGGCAAATGTATGAGAAGCCTTTTTCGTAATTTCGATCGGGCGCACAAAACGAAACTTTCTCTATCGTCTGATCCAGGATCAAGTCCTTGGTCTCATCGTCAACAACGCGAAGTCCATCGCCTGCAAACAACGGTGATAACATATCAACATCGTTCGGACATATCAACTCGGAGATTCGCGAAAAAAGAAAACACCATCCCGATCCACGTACCTGTAACGTATAATATGCCTTTCACCGGTCGTTTCCTCGAGTTTCGTAAAGTTTTCAACGCTTCTTCGCACACTGTCATCCCTGAAAACCAGAAACGAAACCCTTTCAGCAACGCGACTTTCTGTTTGTTTTTGTTTTCCCTAATCTCATGAATCCGAGAATCGAATGCTGTACGGAATCGTTTTGTTTCAGACGGTCACGCGACGACGATCATTTCCCATTCTCAAAGTGTTGTCCTTATATTGACTATCAAGAAGCACTATTAGCGCAGTACTTTGGTCTCGAAGTGAAAGTGGAAATTTTACGAGTTCTCGGAATTCCAGCCATGATTGAGAAAGCTGGAATGATGTGCCTCCGGGACATTTCTGAGCCTTAAAAAATCTCGGATATCGTCAGAAAGAGCGGCAACCGGTCCAACATTTGGGACTGTTCTTCTGCTCAATTTGCTCAGAGCCGAACCTCATCGGGCTCGGAAATCAATTCAGGTCCCGCGATGTGGTTGAAGCAATCATTTCACTTCTATTAATATCCATCGCGTCGGAGTGGCTGCTGCCGGAGCTTTCGTCTGATTCGCTCGAGAATCGCTTATCTCTCTCAAAAAACGATTCCCCGCGAGGACGCACACTTCGAGAAACTTTTCAAAGAATAGCGGAAGAAACGGTGGCCGCTGGTTGTAAACGTAGATCTCTTCGATAAAGATTTTACGTTTCATGCTATCGGCGTTTCAAACCATTGAGGAAAATCGATTGCTTGCTGTGAGGATTCTCAAGGAAATGTCAACAAGTGCGGATATATTCCGTTCTCCAGTAGTCATCGCGGAAACGGGGGTTGAGGAAAACAGCCGCGGAGTTTGCCTCGCGCTTTGAGCCTATCGCCTATCGGGCGTCGATTAACGGAAAAGTAGAAACAAACCGGTTACGTGAACAAACACTCAAGTCTCTGAAGAGCAAACCGCCGAGATTGATTACTATTGGGTTCCCTTTCGAAAGTTTTCTTTCATGAAACGCCCGTGAGTGAGCTCCGCAGGCTCTAAAGAAGCGTCCAAGAGCTTTGGAAACTTTTGTTTGCAACGAGAACAATGAGTCGTCCACGACGTCATCGAAATGTACCTGAAATCACTCATTCTAAAGAGCTATTGACGAGACATGTTTGCTAGAAAGATGTCAACATTTGAGATTCCATCCCACGAGACCCTCCGGGAAATTTCTTTTCAATCTGCTCGAGTCGACTCCACGTGACGACAGAACCCGAGTCTGGGATAGAGTTTCGAGGGATGGGATTCGCCACTGCTCGAAGGTCTCATATTACTGCTGTTTGAGTTTACTTTTTTCGCAGAAATTGAAATGGAGCTTTGAATTCCTGCGACTCTTTGAATTCAGGATTCCGGCTAGAGAAGAAGCCTCTCTAACTTGAAAACTTCCATGGAATCATGTCTGCAGGAGCAGGAATTTGATTAGTCAGTTCTAAATCCCAAAGTCATGGCTTCTAAATTGAAACCTCCAACGAGCCTGGTCGCAAAACACGGAGATCCAAAAGTGGAGGAAAGCTCTGTGATCAACAAAATAATGAACGAACAACCTTCTGAACTAATTCCGGAAAGGGGCGGAACGAGTGAGGCCGCTGGAAAGAGTTCTCACATTAACAAACGGTTCTTCCCGAAGATGGTTCAGGAGTTTTTTTTTCCGCCTTAGGAGAAGGCTTGATCGAGAACTGGAAACTCTCAAACAACTGAGTTTCATTCGTCAATTCTCTCCTCTTCTCACAAAGAGGTCCGGAGCTGAACTCCGAAAGTTCGCAGCTGTTGAACTAGAACGTCTCCGCTAACAAGATCCGTTTCTTGAGTCGAGTTCGAACTTTCTCCGTGGCTGACTCTCTCGCAGGCAGTCGGATTAACATCGAAACAAAGGAACGAACACGAACGGGGGCAAGGGAGTCAGATGAAAAGAATTTCCAACATCGCTGTTCTCCAATGTAATCTCTGACTTCGAGGTCACGCATACGAAGGCAACGACATGATGCGATCTCGCGTGCTTGAATTTTGATGAGACTCCAACCCCGAGAAGGTCTTTGTCCCAAAGCTTTGTCAATGATTGACCTAGAGATTGCTCGGGCCCTGATTCCACCTTGGGTTGCACAACTTCGCCCGCAGAATTCGTAACGAACTGTCGATGTCGATGGAAACTCCGGAATCTAACTAAGAAGTTCCACGATTTCACGATGAGCAATCGAATACAGAGAAGGTGAATTACCTCTGGACTCGAACACTTCCACAGATCCGAGGTACTTGACGTGAAATGAACAGTCCCCTTGACGTACGGCGACTTCGTCTGCCGCCCAGAGTTGAGGGCTACACGTCTCGGAGACATCCTTTTTACGACGAAATGACTCCCGGAAGCTCCGCCGAAGCCGGTCCATGCCTGGAAGGTGACCGAAAATGTCAAAATATGTCGCCGGAAATTCACCAAAACTCCTGAAATGAGCTGAAAGCGCCTTCAGTTTGGTTAGTAGCGGACAGTATCTAAGTTTCTTCATTTCTTACATTGATCCCCGGCGAACTCCTTTTTCAATTCAAATCTAAAAGTAAGACCCAGATCGATTCCAAAACTTCCTCCTGTCCGTCGTTGTTTATGTTTTATTTATCGGAACCCCAGACCTTGTGGCTCGTCTTAGAGAAGGCTGCGAGTCGGGATGATACCGCTAGCGCAAGTAATCCTCTCAAGATGGAGCGGAAAATAAGCCTCAGATGGAAGTGCTCCCCCTCCCCCTCCCCTCCTACCCCCAATATTCACAAGACGTTGTCTCCTCACGCATTCTGTCAGGCATAGCAATTTACGAGGTTAGTCGACGAGGGTCACAACGACAAGAGCGACGATGCATTCTTCTCCCCCGGATATGCAGGACCACAAGTGGCAAGAGATGCGTGTTCATCGATCGCCGACAAGTTCGAAGCAGCTGTACAGGTGGAGAAGGTGCAAGGTGCAAGGTAAGTGCAGATGCACGACGAAGAACTCTCAACAATCGCTCGACCGGAAAAGAACAGAACAATACAAGAGACGATTAGTGACGCAATTGCAAGATGCGCGGAAAGGGGGAAAGGGAGAGAGAGAGAGAGAGAGAGAGAGAGAGAGAGAAACAAGCTCGAACTTCGTGATGTGGAAACCCGTACACTTTGTGCCCTATCGGGGACCCTCACCGTCGCCAGACTAGATTGCGTGCAGCACGTCGCAGGTACGTTGTTGACTCGGCCACCGCGATGCTACACCCGGCATTCGGTCGGAGCGGATGGCCCAGTGTTAGCGACAGCAACTATTTACTACTATTTTATGAGTAAATTGTGTTTGTGTGTTAACGTGGGCGTTGCAGTTAAAGCTGCGGCGGCGTTCGAAGCGATCGTTTTTAAAACTGAGCGATTGATGACGAGAATCAAGAAGCTGAGAGCGTGGAATTTCAAGCATTCCAGGTTACAGGAGAGAGAAGCAGTCGAGTTTTTCGGTGGAAGCTCTTTCTCTAGGGTTTGGAACCGAGGTTCGTGCGGTTAGGTTGGCAAGCTGCTATCTAGCTGCAGGCGATTCTGGTGGTAAGCTGGTGGCTGTTCGATGCTCTGCCAAACTCACTTTTGGTGCTCCTAAATCGCTTCGAAAGCCGTCTACTCCGTCTAAGACTAAAACCTCGTTTTAGTTGCGGGAGTGACTCGGGCTCTTCTGCGGCGACGGTTGAACCCGCGTGCTGTGAGCTCTGATTGCCCATAGCGGCTGGTGGTCAGCTGCGGGTGGGAACGGCTGATGGAAGAAGAATACTACAAAACGAAAAATAAACAAAACACATCAAACAAGGTGCATTTATCTTCTTCATTGAGCGAACAGCAGTTGTTCGATGTCATGCGTTCACGATTCAATTTATCGAACTTCCGAAACATGCATTCCAGCCCTTTAAGAATGAAGAACGAGAAGAAGTTCATGCCCAGAACCTGTTCGCCTGCCTGTCTGACCGAGTGTCTGTCTGTTTTCTCTTTCACCAACGAGCTTCTGGACCTCCGAGCATGAAAAACTCGGGGCCCATGTCGTGAATTATTCAACCGAGGAAGTAATCTGTGAAGTTTACGTGATACCCTTGAATGAGTCCGGTGTTTCCAGCTGCTTGGTCATCCGGCTTCGAACGGTGACCGGACAGCGCTCGTCGGGAGTCGATACTTTCGAAATCACTCGAGCTCAAAGAATAAACAGATGATTCAGCAAGGCCGATCGCAAAATCGATTGAGGATTCCCAGCTGGGGCTTGAACTTCAGGCCGCCAAGAGAAAGCATCACGGAGGAGGATTTCCATCTTGGAATCACATGTTCAGAAGATATGAATTTCGGTCGAAAAGGACAAATGGCGGCTGCTATTCCAGACATTCACAGTAAGGATGCATAGTCGCTCCTTGTGGACCTCCTGATTTCAGCTTCGATAGAGAAGGTCCACGTCCGAGACTGTCACTGAGCGTGACGTACAATGAAGTAGCTGCTCACTCATCGTTCTGTCAATTTGAGAGCAACCTGATATTCCAGAGAGAAGGTGTCACTTCATTCCGGTTCGAGAATCTCTTTGTGTTCTTGTTCTTCTGTGATTGTCGACATCGTCTCGTCCCGTTCCTGAATCGTCTGACTCCACGACGTATCTCAAAGCTCTCAATTAAGGAATGTTCACTGAGATGTGAGGCCGTAGTTCGAGTTCGGAAACGCAAATCGGCTTTACATTCGACCACTCGACAGTGGGAGTCAAATCAGTTCGTCGTAACGCATCATTATTTCGCAAAGTAATCCGCCGATGGTCGAACACAACGTCCAGTCGTCTTCGTTCAGTGTGGGCGCTGCAAAGCGTTCCGTATGCAGCCGGCGCGGCGTACGCCTTCAGGACGAGCGAAGCGAGCACTCGACAACGTTCCGTTACGCAAGTCGCTTCCTTTTTGATAGAAACGCCCTCGACAAATAGAGGAGTTGGTAAACTTGAGGAAAATTGACAATCATCGAAGAAGCACGTTGGACAGTATGGTTGTGGTCGTTCAGTCAGCGCGGAAACACACAGAAGAACAAAATGAAAGTTGCCGACGTTGCGCAACGTTGCGACCGGATTCAGTCGCGTCTCGTGACTGAATGAGTTCTCTGTCCGCGCGGAACAAAGAAGACGCTCGTGGCACATTGCAAATATAAACAGCCGTGCTCAAGGGTAAGCGCGGCGCGGCGGCGGAGAACAAGAAACTACCTAGCGATTTGAATCACACCCACGCAGACACAAAAAAACAACAAGGTAGCATTACCGCTGTCATTCGCTCATTTACGACTGTCGTTCGCATCATTCGCTCCGCCTCTCCCGCGGCTTCCATCAACAACGATCTCGCGAAGACATCTCAAATTCATTTCAAACTTCAACAACTGTTGAATAAATCATGGCAGGCCGAGATCGATGATGTGATTCTAATCACTGAGTGAGTGAGAGCGGAAATTTTTCGAGGCGATCACGCTCCCGTCCACAAACGTTTCGAAATGTTCGGATTTTCCGCATGGGATTAACTGGTTGAGCGTGTGCCAGTCCAAATTTCTCTGAATTATTCTCCGGAAAGTTTGCTCCGAGCCCGTCAGCAAAGACCGTCTCACAAGTTTTCATCGATTTGAATTATTGATGAGTCTGTAATTGATGGTTCGATCTCCTCGGCTAAACCGAGTTGCAGATGTGAGGCCAGCCTTCCTCCAAAAGGCTTAGTGCGAGGAGCGGTGTCGCGCCACAAAGGAGAACGGAACTCGGCAGTCTGCAAATTTATGGAGAGAGCACAGCGGAGATCTTCTCTGTAGGCAGCTCCCAATTTTCTCGGTGAGACACGGCCGCGCGAGTACGTGATGCTCTTAATCACCGCAATCTATCTCCAACGAGGTTAATTTCGTGCCGTCTGATATTTTGATTATCTCCTCAGCGGAACGCAAAAGAGCGCCAAACTCACATCACCGGTCTCTCAAGATGTTTCCTCCTTCCCGCGGCCGCTCAATTAATCAATCAATCAATCAATCACCTCGGATAACCTCCTAGCCACGAACTGATATTTCGTTCTTCCAGTCTGCGATCAAGTCGTTCTCAACCACCGTTTGGGCGAAAGACTGAACGACTGTCCGTCAGACTGATTGAGCGATATCGACGCGCCTACATTTCACAACAATCATCGGACAGCTCTGGAAGAAGTAGGTGAAAGCGAGCATAGTTCCACCGATTCGTCGATTTCGTGCCCAGTGCCGACCGCGAGAACGATGACTCGACTCGTTTGGAATCAAACGGTCCGGATTTTAGAATCTCCTCGATTGAGAACAGCTAAGCGTGCAACACCCGCAGCCGTTAAACATAGAACGACCTCGTCAAGGCCAGCGTGCAGTACCGATAGGAACTTTTCGATGAAAACTATTCTGGCGATTCCATTGTCTTCATCATCATAAGAGCCTCATTGTGTTCTACCGACTGGTTGTATCAGATCTGGCCAACAAAGTGTCATCGTTTCCAGGGGATCCACAAATCGAGCACCGGGTTTCACCACGGAACCGAATGAGGGATTCCGCGCGTTGAGTTTTCAGAAATGACTTCCGAACTGATTCCTCAGATCGTTTCCAACTTTCCCGCAGTCGTCGCCGGCTTCTCCTCAAAACCTCCGAGGTTTTTCCTCTTAGTTTCGATGACTCGCTCTGATGGTCTTTTTTTTTTTTAGGAATGACGGTAACCGCGAACCGTTTGGCACCGAGTCATCAAAAAAAGAAAAAATTCAAGCTGCCAGAGTGATTCATCAGCCCCGCCGACCATTCGTGCAACAATGACGTCAATCAAGAGTTTTGGGGAACTCCTCGGTCACTTGTTCTCGTCTTTCGCTCTTCATTTTGAAGTTTCGGCACAGTCGACGGCGATCCTGTTGTCATTCACAGTTTGAATTGAACAATTGATTTTCGTTGTCGAACCCGTCAGGCAAGCAGTTGTTGCACTTCGGGGTAACTCTGTCCGAACGATCGACAACGAGGACCGAGAAACTCAAAACGGTCACCTATTCACCGGATTCATCATTAGATTTCCGCAATGTAAGTTCTCATCGCTGCCGACGGCTCGGCGAGCACAGTCGCGGGCAGACGGACGGACAGGCAGGCAAGCAGGCAGAGATAGAATTGATCATCAGACTTTCGTGGAGCCACACGGCAAAGCAGGTCTGGCTTGCTCAAAGTAAGAGTTGTAAACACGTAGCATGAATTCGAGCTCGATATCGTGCGAGAATGGAACGCTATCAAACACCGTGATTGTCAAACACTTGTAGCGACCGAACGGGACAGGGCGGACCTGTCAAATGAGCTCCCGTAGACGTGCGGAGCTGTGGCACTGAACTACGATCATCGGGTTAAAACAGGGTAGACACTCCGACAGACGGGGCGGCCGGTTGAACGAATGACGAACTCTCACCTTGGTAGATATACCCCTCCGTGGTGTATTTTGCGGTGTTCTACGGAGCCATCCTCAGTGCGTTTCGACTGTGTGATCACTGCTCAATTCGGAACTGTTTGTACGTACGGCGGCTTGTATGTCGTTTTCTCTCGTGCAAGTGGCAACTAGTGAACTATCGAGGGCATGACACGGAACCGATTGCCCTCCGGCCCTCCAGCGGACCAACACTGTCACTGGGATGTAGCACACGTTTATCACTTCCAGAAGGATCGGAAGAGCTCAACTCTTGTTCGTCCACCAGAGCAGCAGGAGTTCCTTCCTTCCTTCACTCGCTCGCTATGGCCGGACTTCTGCTACTACAGCCAAACACTCTCACACACACATCAAGACTTTCGTAGGGTTGGTTCCCGGGACGACGACGCTCACAGGCCGCTGATTTAGCCGATAAACCCAGCGGTGGTCGGAGTCTACAGGCCCGCTACTAGCGCGGCACTGTCAAACTAGTAGCCGATTCCATACAGAGCGAGGAAACTGTGATTCGACAGGGAAGGAAGGCGCTTGCTCTGATGAATCGGGAGAAGACACTGGAGTTCAGAGCCGAGAGACACTGCAGGCTCCCAGTGGATCCAAGCCTCCACAGACAGAGGTCAGTGGCTCAGGTGCTAGGACTCGAGCGATGTTTCTGTGTGCTTTTCATCGGAGCCCCTGAGCCCTTGTCGAGTAGGAAACTTCCCGAAGCAATGTTCTGAGATTCTCTTGAGCCAAAGCATACCGCCTGAGCTCTCATCGTCGCGTCGACTGCATGCCGGCTGGTGCTCTGAATGCATTTCCCACGTCAACTAACTCGATGAACTTTCCTCTGCTGCGGACGCGGCATTGCTGAGGCCTTTCGGCAACAGATTACTCTGATCTGGATCAACTCGGTCGTTACCAAATAAGGTTTGTTCGAAAAGGGATTTTTTTTAGAAGTGACAGAGGTGACAACCGCGCAGTGGACAGTTACCCGCGCATTGCTCGCAGCAGCAGAGAGTATGCCCGCTAGTTCGGCGGACATCGCTAGGTGACACAAACTTTCGATCGATTCATTCGAGAGGAGAGCGTCACCCAGTCCCAATCTGTGTCACGATTCCCATTTCTAACGGATGCGGAATCTCGTGGGAACTTCCGTGGATATGCCAACAGTATTGTTGGGTTTCTCGGATTCAGGGCGAGGTTGACGAATACCGTGTCAACAGAACAGGCCTAGGGAATAGGGGGAGACCGGTGCGCATGTTGGCACTGCTCTCGCCGAGCGAGTGCCGCGGGATTGGGAACAAAGTTCTCCCATTATTGTCAATTGTTTTCTGCCCGGGTTGAAATTAGTCTGTTCTGAATGTCCCACGGGCTTCAGCTCCGCCATTGAGTGCCGATTGAGGAGAGTAAGCTTGAGCGCAGTCCGTGTTGCAGCACTTAGCGGTCGAGACCGAAACCATCTCCAGACTCTATATTCCGTGAGCAAAGGCTCCGCCAGGTCGAAGCAATCTTGACAATCTTGTCGATGACGGATGATGTTCGAAGGAGTTTCTCAATGATGGATGCTTTAGCAACTGTTTTTGAGTTCCATTCAAATCAATTTCAAGGAATCACTCGCGGAGAAGTAACGAAGATCGGTGCAAGTCGAGTAAATGCTGGTCATTGTTTCGTCGCGGAGTCGGTCGGGATAGATCTGGTGGATATTGTCTCATGAAATTTCGTATTAGCCAGGACGGTGTTGTTCTTGATTTCGAGTCAATCTTTGACGAACCCACAGGCTCATGAGAGTGAGAAGAACACATTGCACAGGGTCATACTCTCGGCTTGGCTAAGTGGATGAGCCTTTCTCCGACTACAGAAGCCACGCTGCATCGAACCAAGTTCGGAATGATCGATGTAGGCGCGGACCTGAAAGCGAGAGCTCGACCTCAGAATATCTTCCTGGCAAATGCTGAGAATAACATCCAATATGAATACGCAAATATGCAAGTTGTTCCTTCCAAGTTCCAACCTTTTAACATTCTCACCCTGTAACAAAGCGTTTCGGACTGTCTCTTGTCTTGCTATTGACTTCGTGCCGATGGTGAGATGAACGTGCTTACATTCAAAATCATCCATATGGGGTAGAGTATCATATGTCAGAGCCGTCTCAGATGTTTCTCGGAAAATTCGTCTTTCACGCGCTATTTTGATCAGTTCTGGGGCTCCCAAATATTGTTAAACTTTCTCGAAAAACTCGATCAAATTCTCATATTCACTAATCAAACGAAAGATTTCGTTGGTCAGTCTTAGCAGAAACATTCTGCGGGGGAATTCGAGCGATTGCGTTGATCTGAAAGTGTCACCTCCTTCTCCGCGAAGTGCTGGATTTTACCTGCGTTTCTTGGGTATGCAAGTTGCGCAAGGAAACTGAAACCATCGTTGCAAAACACATGAAGAGAAGTTCACAGAAGTTCCACTGAAGACATCGAACAGTCTATCAGTGCCCGCCCTCCGCTTTTTGAATTCTGGTGCGGCGGCCATGTCGCTCGATTCCAATTGGCCGAAAGCGTCACGAAGGGTTGGAGAATACCGCGTCAACAGAATGGGTCTTCTCCGGTACCCGCAGAGGTGTTACTGCTACCGCTGCTAGTGCAGCAACAACGAGAGAGTCTGACGGCGCTGCGGGAGAAAAACCTTTCTTCACAAATTTCGTCACCGTAGAAACTGTGAAAATGTTGCCGAGAACGCGGCATATGGAGCTGCCGCATCAAGTCAACAATCAGGTTAGTTGGACATCCTCAACCTGTCACGGGAACAGAGAGCTAAATCGAGCCTGCCCGTAGTATTTTTCTCCTTCTTTGAAAATCGCCGGAACACGAAGTCTCTCAGAATCCTCAGTTTCCGGCTGAAAGTGAGAAAACACTCATCTGGGCTCTCTGCCGTTGACGGGACGAACTGAGTGAAACTTGATCGAGATTCTGGTAACCCCGGCGTCAGAATCATCTCGCGTGGAAACTTTATCCAACCGATGAGCTTTCATGATTCTGTGGAATTCGATTTCAGCCAAATCATGAACCGATGCTTGTCGACGAAGCCGAAGCGTCATCCGAAGAAATCATCTTAGTTCACAATCCTACTTTTGAATTGGAAATGTACGCGGCACAATACACAGGACTGGCAAAACTGAATAGTTTGTTATTTATCGCGGATCGGTGTCCACCCTTGAGAATAGAAGCCCTGAGAATGGCGATGGATCACGTTATGGGAACCTTGAACGTATTCAAGTACCAGGCAAGTCTTGATGAAGTTTTGTTGACATCCCTGATCGATGCCAGGATTCGCTTGCAGCTTGGCAGAGTGACTTATTTGGTTATCATTACAGGAAATACACAGAAAGCTGTGCGAGGCTCTACAAGCTGCCAATTCGCAGGGTATTCCGGACGTAGCGGATGCCTGCGAGCTTCCTCCGATGGACGCCCATTGGGTGGAGTCCCGAATGAAGCAGGTTGCGCTCAAAACGGAGAAGCTCGATATCGATCTCAAGAACTACAAGGCAAACTCCATCAAGGAGAGCATTCGCCGAGGTATCCAGCTTTCGATTCTCTCAGAATTCAAATTCCATTGAAAGCATGCTTGTGGAAAAACACTCTGTCCCACCTCCATGGATCCGTTGTCTCTATCATCGACCCGACTGGAGGACGACTTGCTACATTGTCTCCCCTGTGATTGAGATTCCATTACTTAGACGTGTTTTCCGTCGCAGGTACTGACGATCTCGGCGAACATTATCTCGACTGTGGTGATCTGAACAACGCCTTGCGGTCTTTCGCTCGGGCTCGGGATTATTGCACTTCAGGAAAACACATAATCGATTACTGTTTGAACGTTACACGGGTCTCGGTCTACCTCCAGTATTGGCAGCACGTGGAAAGCTACGTCACCAAAGCGGAAAACACCCCGGAAGTCATCGAAGGTAAGAGAAAACGTGAAGGATCTCGGAATCTACTCCCGAACACTGATCTCGGAAAGTCGGCGATTTTCACATTAGGAGCCTTTGTTTCCAGCGACCTCGTTGACCGCTCAGCCGGGAACGAGCAGAGACGCGGTCAGTCCAACCATCATCAACAAGCTCCGCTGCTGCAAAGGCTTAGCAGATCTTGCCACGAGAAAATACAAAAAAGCCGCACTCCACTTCCTGCAAGCCAACGCGTACAATTGCGACTTCCCTGACGTGAGTCATCTCTTGAACTGTTCATTGCTGAACGGTCTCGCGAGGTCAGACTGAAATCAAAAACGTTTTCCACTTCCGCAGATCATGGCGGCGAGAGATGTCGCGATGTACGCCGGTCTGTGTGCCTTAGCGTCTTTTGATCGCGCCGAGCTTTCGCGGAACATAATCAATCAACAGAACTTCAAACAATTCCTCGAACTGGATCCTCAGCTGCGGGACATTATCCAGTATTTCTACGAAAGTCGTTATGGACAATGTCTCGCTCTTCTGGACTCGATCCAGGACAACCTCTTGCTCGACATCTATTTGGCGCCTCATGTTTCCGCGCTTTACGGCCAAATCCGGAACCGGGCTTGGATTCAGTACTTCTCACCTTACATCAGCGCTGACATGAACCGAATGGCTTCGGCGTTCAATACAACTGTGCAACAGGTGACTATCGCCGTCATTTCAACGCACGTTTCTAGAAAAGCTTTGCTTTCGTTGAGAGCGATGACTTGGAAATCTTCATTCATCGACCGGTTCAACTTTCTCATTCCAGGTCGAAGAGGAAATTATGCAGCTCATCTTGGATAATCAGATTCAGGCTAGGATCGACTCTCATAATAAAATTGTCTACGCGAAGGATGTCGATCAGAGAACGACAACCTTCCAGAAATGCGTTGAGATCGGTGATGAGCTCGAGCGGAAGACCAAAGTAGGTTCTGGTGACGAACTCGAACCTTTTTCCCCCGCTCCGGAATCGTGTTGTTTGAGGTGTTCTCATTTGTCTTCTAATTTCGTTCCAGGCCTTGATGCTGAGAGCCACCTTGATAAAGCATCGAATCGTTGTGAAATCTCCCCCGCGAATGACGACCACGCTTGTTGTGAATGGTGAGGGCGAGAACAAAAACCTGTGATCCGACCTCGCCTGCGCTCAACGTCGCACTTGGCTGTTGTAATTCGGTTGCAGAAATTTGTCGTCCACAGTTCTTGTACAAACTTTCATGGTGTGTTTATCGAATAAAGTTCGACCGTGGTAACTTTTGTGATGTTGTAAACAATTGTTGAGAATGCCTCCGTGTAGTCCTGGTCCACTTTGAATGCTTGAAGTTCGAAACTGTTTCTTCCTCCGACCAGGTGACTGGAATTCGTGTGATTTTGGACGTCCTGAAATCTGTTCCTCTCGATGTGCTGGGTCAAAAAGAAAGTTTGACACCGTTAGTTTTTCCAGGATTCTATGAGATGCCTTAATTCAGGCACCACTAGATGTTTGTGGATGGGACAACAAATTATTTTATTGTTTCTGTAACCGCTAATTTTCCAGGGCGGAAACCTACAACTGAATGTATGGATATTGATCCGAAAAGTTCCAAGATCAGGGGAATCTGGAGAGGATTTCAAGTCTAATCCGCTGCAACATTTCGTACCCAAATTGTAGAATCTCAGTCTTCCGATGGAGCAGAAACGAGGCTGTGAGCAAAGATGGATCCGCTGCGAGATCTAAAGTTAATCTGAAGAGCGACTCAAGTTTTCAACCGTTACTTTCTAGCTACGGTGAGGAAGGAGAAATAAAACACGGATATTTTTTTCATGTTTGTCCTGGATCCTTCTTTTGGTGTTGTAGTTTGCCCTTTGCCCCGTTAGCTTCGGCCTATATTGCAAGATTAGATCTCAATTCAAACTTCTGTTTCTCAAATTGGATTCGTCTGCTCGGAGTCATCTCGAGACCATTCCTTGTGGACTGCCTTGGATCAAAGTTTTTCAAGATAAAGAGTCTCACCTCTCATACACTTGTGGCGTGAGATACGATGTCTGACCAATTGAATTTCAGGAGAGAATCGGTCAGGCAATGGAGTATCCGACTTTTTCTCGAGAGGAATTCCCTGTCGAGCCATTCTGGATCGGATAATCATCTTGAATATTCCTCTTGATAACTAGAACGTGTAAGTTGATCAATTTGGGTTTAGAAGTGGCAGATCTACGGAACTTGCACTCGCCCATCTATGGAATACAGTCATAGAAAACGTCGTTAAGAGCGGTCTCGCACTCGGTGTCTTCCTCGACCTAAAGGCCGCCTTCAACTGCATACAACACACGTCCTTCGTTCAAATGCTTGAGACTATTGGCTACAGTCAGGGTGCTATCATGTGGTTCCGATCCTACCTTTTTTGTCGTACTCAGTCAGTCAAGGTCGGCGACGTTTAATCCTCACAATGTGTCTTTACCCTCGGAACTCCCCAGGGAACAGTTCTTGGTCCGCTAATTTTCATAGTGTACATCAATTTTGTCCTCCTCAAAGCACTCGAAGAACACCACTGCAGAACTATAACTTACGCAGAGGACACTACGTTCATCTTTTCTATAAAGTCCGCTTCAAGAGATGAAGATATCACTAAATCGATCGCTACCGTGTACTCCGTGTAGTTGGCATCCCAGTCAAAGGCCTCCTCCACGTCTATAAGTCTCTTCTTCTTCCTGTTGTATTTTAGGGCTCCTCTGTCTGGGGTGGAGGCTACAGTTACATAATTCGTCGGCTTCAAATCATCGAGAACGAGGCTATCAGAGCCATCTTTGACGCCAGGCGTGATCAATCCGTCTTTCACCTGTTCGACGAATACAATCTCCCCTCCGCCTCCGATATATACCGTATCTCGGTCGCTGTTCTTGCTTTCAAAGCAATCAGGGGCCGAATACCGAAAGATGTAACTCTCCCTCTGAGACCTAGAGTCACTCGTTCCGCACGACGCCCTACTAGTTTAAAGATACCGTTCGCTCGCCGGTATCTGTCGCCACTCTCTGTTCCACCACCTGCCGGCCATTTGGAGTGAAATCCCCCGCGAGATTCGTAACCTCAACTCAGTGAACAAGTTCAGACTTGAATTCCGTGATTTGTGATATGAATACAGGAATACCTCGACTAGTGCGGCATCAACTAGTGCGGATCCACAATAGTGCGGTTTTCCCGAAAATCGATCTATTTCCATCCCTCTAACTCGGAATGGCCTCACAAGAAACTTTCTCGTTCGCAAGTTGAACCTAGAACACCTTGTTCCTCGTTCATCCGCCATTTTTGGCATTCGTCTTACTCTGACTCGACTATTGAGGCACTTCGACTCATCTACTACGGAATTTTCTTTTTTCCAAAAATCAATTCGTTCCCATCCCTTTAGCTCGAGAATGCCCCAGAGAAACTTATTGATATCTGAATTGAATCCAGATCATCTCGTTCCTCGTTCATCCGCCATTTTTAACATTTTCCGCACTTCGACTCGACTAGTGCGGATTTGACTAGTGCGGTCCCGATCACCCGCACTAGTCGAGGTATTCCTGTATATGTTGCGCCAACAACATTTTGTGATGTGCATAAAATTGTAAATTCTTACAAGTTATAATCTCAAATAATACAGTGAACTCAAGCTTGTATATAACTCAGTCAGCTAGCTCCGTTGTGCACAAGCAGCAATCTTTATTAACCGCAAGTGAAACTGATGCGAAATGCATGAAATGTATATGTTGCCATTTAAGCGCCAGAAATGCATTGGACGGGGATCGCCGCGTGAACTTCCATCACTCCTGAGTTTCAATGGATCGAATATTGGTCACAGGGTTCGCCGGCACTTGCTTTTCAATCCGCGAGATTCTCACAAGTGGCTCAGCATCACAGGGAGCAAATCACTGTTTATCTATGGTTCATTTACGTCATCTTCGAAGCCTCACCGAAGTTACTTGAGAAGCTTGAGACGAAAGACCTCCTCCTTCTCAAAAGCGAAAGTTTTCTCGATAAAGATCTTTGAAACTGACTTGTGTCAATGATGAATGACAAGAGTCAATCTTCGATACGAGTAACATGAGGGATACATCATGCAGATTGCGAAACGAAAACAGGGAATCTGTTCGTTCCAAATCACATCGGAGTAATCACCGCTCAGTCTAAGCAATGAAGAAATCAACTCAAAGTTCATTTTCCCGACAGGTTGTGCAAGAGAGAACTGCTTCCGTTTGCTTTTCGTAACAATCGAAGAGTAAATCACAGGATCGAAGGCCTAGTAGAGCAGCAAATGTTCGAGAATTGAAAAGCTGAAACATATTCCGAATTCCTCTAGGATGAACGCTGAGTTCGAAGACCTCCTACTCTCAAAATCACGGGATCTGTCGGGATCCAAAATGGTCCCAAAGAGAAAGTGCGAAAGCGTGATTTTCGAACCCAAGATGTTGATTGAAACCATTTTTTCGCGAAGACCTGCCATGCCTATCATCTGTTTGGGTCCCAAAAGGAGTCTCCATTGACACTTTTCCGAGAAAAACCGTTTTCTTGCCGGAGAAACCCAAGAATCGACTGTAGCAGCACCCTATATATTTACATTGATGCTCCAATCCAATTCGAGCATCATCTTCGTGAGAGTTGGTCCGCTTCGGCGGATTGAAAAATGTATGTCTCCGGTTTCTTGCTGAATGTCTTCGAAGCATATTCGAATGTATATATTCTAGTTTCTTAGTGGAGCGGTGGCCAACCTTTCCCATTCTGCGGACCACCAGGCCTACGATTAGGTATCTCACGGACCACTGAAGGACGTCTTGTTGTGAACTCCAGGTTTCAGAATGATCTTCGAGGATGATGCTGCGTGATTTCTTATTGAATATGATAATTTCTTCACTCGAATTCAGTTTTGTCGCCAAATAATCTGATCCAGGCTTCAAAAACTAACCTTATACTTCTACACTGGATTCAGAAGCGCATCTGCTTACTTTGAGAATTGGGAACCTACATTCCTCCCCACGAAACGGCGAAATCTATTGCACCAATCGAACGGATGGCGGATGTGGAAGCGATTCCATTCCGGGTGGCTATTCTATCAGACAATTTGGCGATTCCGTCAAACTCATGTGAAGTCCCGAATTCCCCACGACTCACGAAAGTCCTCCTGCGGACCATCAGAAATTCCTCTACGGACCACCGGCTGCCCTGGTGCACGAAGGTACGCGCTCTGGTGACAGTCCACCTCCGAAACTTTTTGGATATCGAGATGTAGCGATGTCGTTCAAAACATTGTGCTTCCATATTTGAGACATTCAACTTCTTGAATGAGATATTTGAATAAGGCTCGACATCAATCTGAACCTTATCTGATGTGATATGCAAAATGACGGTGAGGAATGTGACATTTGCAGCAATCCAGACTATCGTGACAAAGATGCGCGTGTTCTGAAAGTGGGCGAAATTTCACTGCTTTATAAATTTTCCGCTTAGGGACATGACCGTTCAACCTCCTTCGAATATTCTGAGGGATGTAAAACCTCCCTTCATAAGATTATGGAAAGCTTCACCCTGAGCCTAACAAATCCGAATAACTCCACTTATAACCTGATTTGCTCGGAATCATGGGTTCGGTGAGAGTTTCCGCAGAGAAAGAGAGAAAAATATGTTCTCGAGTTCCAAATCTCGAGGAAATTGATGTCTTCTGGAATGATTGTCATCTAGATTCGATGCGAAGTCGAGACTCTGAGCAGTCATCTTTCGGACGTTTTCGTCCGGAATGCGTGTCCAACGAAGAAAGGACGGCAAATTATCCAGTGCGGCACCTCGAGCAGCGACGAACTTCCCGCTCCATTCATAATAATCGATTGATGCTTACCGGGACCACGCTCGGCGTTCCGCAGCGGTTAACTCCGGCGCGTACGTTCCCAAGCAGTATTACAATGTTTCCACCCTGTACAACTTTGCTTAAGCTTTCAACAGAGCCGAAAAGAACCTTTCCCGCCGGGAAATCGGAGACGGGCGGGGTCGAGTGCAAGAGTCGTTCTCCACTACTCTCGCACTCGCCGACGGAAAGACTAAGATTTTGTACGACGGCGCCGACGGATATCGCGCGGACTTGAACACCAATGAGCTGGAAACCGAATCTGAATATCCAACCGACGTAATCATCACCTCGTCCGCTATCACCGGCACTGAGGCCGCCGTGCAGTACGGACCTCAAGCCCCTCCTGGAAGACGAATTTCGTATGCAGCTCGTCCCCAAATCCAATTGCGACAGGTTAACAACCAAATCGCCCTTCCTGTCATGCGGAACTTTCGATGGAGTATCTGGACGTTCGTGAGCTCTGGTTGTTCGAAATAGGGAATGCAATCATTATAATATTAGACTTGTCATCCTGTTCTTGCCGCCGTTTTCCATTGTTTGTTAAATGTTTCTGATTCTCTTCATGAAGTCCTAGCGCCATCGTAGAACTCTTTTCAGCATATGCCCATGGTGCCCCGTGATTCAATCCTCGCGACGCGTGAGCCAATCGAAACACATTCCAAAAAGATGAGCTTCGCGAGCCTGAGACAAAAAGTCGACTTCTTCAGCTCAGTTCCAGGATCCACGAGTCCGAGAATAGAGATTGTACCGGGTGACGACATCTCTCGTAAGTCGTTCGCTCCAGCACACTGTCCTGTTAGCTATGGACGATGCAGTACAAGCTGGGTGCGAGTAAATGGCCGTCATCAAACGTTGCGTACACGAGCTCTACGGCTCGGCGGCGCCCATTTGTGTAGGACTACTTTCGGGCCCATGCTGTGCAAAAGTTCAAGACTCAAAGCCGTGATGGAAGGCATCAAGCAAGTCCATCTTAACATTTGAAACTGAGAACTTTGCTGTTTGGGGAACTCAGTTTGTTCGAAAGTGGGCATTATTTTTTGAGAAACGTGGAGCAACAAAAAGCCACTCAGTTGGCGAAGTTCAACTTCGGAGAGCGTTTAGCTGAGAATGGGAAACTCATCTCGTATGGGAGTCTTCACTTCGCTATCTCCTGCGCGCCGGAATTATTCAGCAGATGGACGTGAACCCGTTTGATGTGTGGCACCACTCGGAATGGTATCGGCTACCTCCGGAGTTCAAGTAACCAACTGAGCAAGTGATCGAGAACCCGACCCGCCGATCGAGGGAGTTCACTGACTGCACGGCTTGATGCACAACGAAGTGGGGTCTTAGCTGTTTAACTCAAAACTAAGGAAGAGATCGAAGTTCATAATTAATCTGGAGTCATCCGATCTTTTCAAGAGAGGATTCATCATCCGCCTGTGTTCACGAGTTCACTCTCGGAAAAACCGTCAAATTCGATGTTCTGAAGATTTTTATTACAATAACAAAGACTTTGACTGACTCTGATTTACATTATTCCTCGAAGTTTGGAGTGTGGGCTCTCGTTCTTCGGTTTAGCGATGGAAGATCCACTGCTTTCGACTTCCAATCGCTCGAGAATGTGCTGGAACTCCCACTGGTAAAGTTTTGAAAATCGCACTCCGGGTTGACTTCCACGAACTCTCCGATACTTGTGGCCCATCGTTTGAACATATTCGGACCCGTACATCTCGCCGGGATCGTCAGATTCATCAGATGTGACTCAAGCACCCCTGAGTGTGCACCAAGTTCGAGTGCGTTTGTCGGATGTCCACTTTCTGGGACGCGTTGATGAAACGCGAGATGCCTGCTGTGATCGAACTCGAGGAGGTTCACTAGCGACATCCTTGATCGTCGAAACGCGCATCTCCAGGCATCTGGCTCACCTATCGAAACTGAGGAACGAACTTGAGGACTTGTAACGAGTTCAAATCTCGTTGACGTCGGTCGCCACGAGCTCCGCAGCTCAAAGTGTCGAGTTCTTCAAGAGTCTTGTCCGGAAGGGAACGTCTTGAACCTCCGCTCGAAACTCTTGTTGATCAATTAGCATGCAGTTCTCTTGAAATAATTGTGATTCTTTCGATGAAAGTTCCGGGTTGTTCTCAAAATTGTTGCATGGCGTTGCGATTCTGATGGCTAACGATTTTTTCTTCATCCGTCGCAGCAGCCTAGTCGGCACAAAATTGGAAGAACGAAGAGAGAAAATCTCCCGAATCGCTGTATCCCGCATTTCGCAAGCTTGCAGACGAACAGGTTGTTCCGCTGTCGACTATGAATTCCGATCGTCTTACAGCTTAGTATAAACCCCCTCGAGTCGACACAGCGGAGAGCTGTGCGATGCAGAACCTTCCACTCCTTTCCTGTCGCGACGCATCGACGATAACGACAACAACAACTACGCAAGAGGGCCGAGAACACGGAGGGTAAGACCTAGGAGAGGATTTTCGGCTTTTTCGTAGCCTGGTCTCGAAGACTCATCGGCTTCCTTCAATTCATTATCTCCACCCAACAATCTGAACCATCCGTCGTGCGCCAGGAGCAATATTCGAGGTTTCCTCAGTTTTCCAAGTCGATGACGACAAACCGCAAACAAACGCAACAGGAGAATACTCCTTCCAGTTTCGAAACCCTTGTTCCGACGGTGATTTGTTTGTCAAAGTTTCGGTCTTGACAGAGCACTGAGGAAGGATCGGAATGAAGCGTCGAAAACGACAACTTGAATAACAGATGATGACGAGCAATCGAGAAACGCGCCCTTCGCGTCTTTCCCAAAGGATTTTAGAAACTCTCACTTTCTGCTTTGATTCCATGCGACTCCGGCAACAGCGTATTCTCTCAAATTGTTTCTCCGAATACCTACACTTCACCGAGCTCGAATAGATTTCTCATCAATTCTCTCTCATAATCAATCAGTGTGCCTGCGAGGCTCACTTCTTGGAGCTCAAACTAGAAAGTTCCGTTTTCAGTTCCAAAGGTTTTGTCGTGATCGAAATCGAATCTTGATTCCCGTTCGTGACGGGTGCGGGAGGTTCTTTTGGACATTCACTGGTTGGGACTAGAGTCCCGCTCCTTATTATCTAACGAATGGAGCATGTAATTGAATCGATAGAGTCCACTTCCAAGCCCGCTGAAACAGAATCTTAAAGCTTCGGTTAGGCGGTGGACAGAACTTGTCTCCGACGAGATCAATATTGGGAATTGCTCCCTTTCAGGAACAGACGACTCCTGATTCGGGGAAGCGCTATCCTCGTCTGAACGTTGTGGCCTTCATTGCACCGTAGAACATCCCAGGTTGGCCGTGCTTCGGAGGCTGTTAAACAAATAGCCCCGACCGGCGGTTTTGTCAGGCTTTCATGAGTTCAACCGGTCCCCCGCGGTCCAAACTCCGTCAGCCGCAGGGGAGCTAGCTCAATCGGTTACCAGACCTAGATTTGGATGCGGGAATTAAAATGGGAAGCCAAACGGAAACTCGGCCGCAGGAGAATCCCGAAGCCCGTGCGGTCTCGTCGACGAAACGAGCGAGAAGTCGAATATAGCACGAACGGGATTTGCAGCCGTGGCAGAGTGAATACGAGGGAGGGAGGATCGCTCGGTCAATGCGGAGCCATCTCTTGTGTTTTAGACCAATTTCCGTTCGCCAGGAGGAAAAATTACGACAGACTGCCGCAATATTCATCTTCCAACGTGTGTCCCTCGAATTATTATTATCGACGCCCATTCCAGGACTAATTTCCGTTGCAAAGATGACCGACAGAGAGGGATTTGGAAAAGTGTCCCCTCTAGCCTGAAAGCCGGATCGTCGGCGACAAACTCACTGCCGTCATTCACCCCTCCCCTTCTCGTCGTGTGATTCGTCGAATGCTGCGTTCGGGGAGGGAAAATACACTCTTTTCTCGATTCTCTATTCTTGAGATCCAACAACCTCCTGTCTGAGCAACCTGATATCTCAAGGGTGGGATTCGACCACGATTTTCGTGTTTTTCTCTTTTGGACACCCGGCGCCTCAGGTCTAAACCTGAACACATGCATAGACACTGCACTGAGAAAATGCCAAAAATGTGATTAATGGGTCCACAAGTGATTAATGAGGCTGCAGCTCAAGTCGCCGCGATGGCGTGTTGACGAGTCCGCGACTAGACACACCGAACGCCCAACTGAAAACCTGGTTGTTGCGGGCGGGCCTCTCTCATTCAATTCCAATGTCAATCGATCTCCAGTTTAGTTCGGAGGCAGACGTTGACCCGGAACTTCACATTCCATGCTGACCTTCTGAACTCTGATTCTAGTCATCGGAGGTAAGACCATGGCTTGTGATTTACAGCTTTCAGGAATTCGCCGCCCCCGAAAATCTAGCGCCTGAGGCCCTTGTAGCCGACTGAGAAATCCGGCCCCGATGTGTCATATCACGTTTCTGCAGGAAGACGTTCACCTCCCGAACAATAAAAAACACTATGATGCGGCCCCCGATAGAAACGAGCAGTAACAGGTTTTGTCAGTTGTTGTCTTCCTCAATAAGCTCCACTGACAATTGTGGAGAAGACGCCTCCCAGAACGTGAGTCGCTATTAATCTTCATCTCTGATCGATAAATTGTAGTTGCCACATTGTTCGGATGCACGTCGCGGCTTCATGAAGGACTACGCGCGGAATCCCCGTTCGAATCTCTCCGTTGAGAGATAAAAAAATGCAGGCCAATGTTTCCGAGTTGGCGACGCGCGATGCCTATTTGATGAATGCGACACCGGAAATTACAGCTCTCCAAATCTATGTCTCCTCTTTTCTCGGAGTAGAAGATGAGTTCTGAGCTCATCGTGGAGTACGCAACGTATGATTGCGACGAGAGTGAGTTCGTTGAATATCGAGCCTGAGAGTGAAATTCCATTTTGGCATCTCACATTATCATCATATTGTGCCCGGTATGAAGAGGGAGACGTTTTCCAGAGTGAAACCGAGCGAGAATATGAACCTTCCACGCGATCGTTCGGCCTATTCCACTGACGGGACCAAAAACGGTCCCGGTGTGAGAGGTGAAAAAATGGCTGGTGAGTTGAAAAAAATAAAATTTCCAGAGAAAAACTAAGAAATTCGGCCAGGAACTATGTGACCAAGGCAATTGCACGATGGAGATGTGCGATTTCGATCTGAAGCTTAAGCTTTCTCTAGTAATATCGGACTATTTTTGACACAACTTGCTGAGTTCGTAGAAGGAGGAAGGAAACTTTCTGGGAGTACGATTTTTACATCCAGCAGTGCAATTCTGCAGGAATTTTGAGAAATCAGAAAATCTGGAGAACGAAGTGACGTTTTGGAACTGAGCTCTTCAAGTCCAGTCTGGAGGAGAATTCCAGGCGTTCGATGAGGAGCTATCGTCGAAGAGCGCTCCTCCATAACCAGAACGTTTCAAACTCGAAAGGAAGTTACCTAATTGATGGACAAATTGATTTATCGTTCGTCTGTCTCCGAAGGGAACTGCCGATTGGAGAACAAGAGCGCCAAGGACATAACAATAAGAAGACTGCGACGAGAACTCGCCCCTTTCCGCTCCCCTCTCTGTTTCCCTCAAGTTCAAGCGTGCCCCAATGCTTCTCGCACATCACCGTCCTTGCCGCTAGCTCTCGGGGATTCCGCGTATCGCCAACGGTTCGACCCGATCGACATCGTCTCTACAACTTGCTTCGTATTCTCGCTTCAGAAGCGTTTTGACGTCGTGACCCGGGATTTGTTAATGTAAGTGTGTTAATTTTTTCCTCGAGTCTTTGATACAGGCGTCCTGACTTGACATTTGAGGAGAACAGCGAGACGGGGGACTTTTCGGAAGAGGGTGAATCAAGAGCCAGACACACAAGAAGAAAGGAGTGTGAGGGAGATGAAGCAGGAGACATCGAAACGCTCCTGGCATACAAGGCTGGCTGCGATGTCACTCTCTAGAGCTCGGGGACGTCTCTTCACGAGGGAACTATCACCGTGAACGCGTTGACAGAGTGACATAATAACAGCAACTAACCAACCGAGTAGGCAGGCAGGCAGACAGACAGCGAGCGAGCGAGCCACTGAGCTAACCGACTCGTTGGGAAGGTGACTGAATGTGTACCCTGAAGGTTTAATGAAAGCTGGAGTTCCAATTAGTGACTCTCTTCCACTGCATTGGACAGAAACGAGGGAGCGAATCCAGGCGATTCTCTCAAAATGTTTCGCTTAGAGGAGCTCGAAATACACCTCGACTGTCCAAATGCCCGAAAGGTCGACCGACCACAATGACTGGGGAAGACGGATGACACGAACATACATTCATATGAGTCCCTACATATATCACAAACAAAGACATACATATAGCATACATTTAACACTGAACATTCTCGTCAGTCCATTTATGTTTCAGCTGGAAGTTTCTGAGGGAGAGGTTGCCCAAGAAGAGCGAAGTTTCTCGAATCGGACTGAATATTGAGACTGGTTTTCCTGTTCCACACCGGGAGTGCAAGAAAACGAACGGAGCTAGGGAATAAGTCGGTCGCTGTCCGCGGCTCGAAATAAGCGTCGCGTGCGAGACTTCATCAGGAGGAGAACGCGAATACACTTTTGCCGTTTCAACTCAGAGGATTCCGGCGAGAGATCACGGGACAGTTTTGGCTGATCCACAACTGGACTTACGCGAAATTCGAAAATACTTCCAGCCGCCGGATACGGGGACAAGGGAGAGACTTAGTCCCCGTTGTCGTTCAACCCGTGAAACTTGTGGCCCTTCTGGATGCAAGATTCCATGAGAGTAGGTAAGGCTCGCCGAGAGCCAGGTAAGGAATCGAAAGCTGAGCGATAGTCGTAAAGCAAAGAGGAGGGGGGAGGGGGGAGTCGCCCAAGGGCCGGGGGTCGGGCCTGCATTGGACCGCGAACGGGTGTGATGGTCGATGGCATGGCGACCGTCGTATCTTGCTTTATTTACCGTGAGATAAAACAGTGAGCCTGGCAGATAAGCTTGACGTGAAAAGTTCTACCACACAACGGATTCTGTCTCACTCCTCTTCCAGCTCAGTCTCTTGGTACGTCGGCCCCACATTAAAATCTCGTTACGCTCGCCCACCTCAGTTCCCTCTACTCTAACGTCCCCAAAACACACGGTTGCCGTGCTGACCTCTACTCGTTAGCTCGTAATGCCGTGGAATGGAGTGATTGCACGAAAAGAATCAACGACGCGTCAAGCCCTTACTTCTCCTACTTTACCGCAGGAGCTTCGGTTTCCATCCGATTCATCTGCTTCACTCTCCGTGAGTCGATAGGTTTCAATGGAAGTCGGAGGCGTGAAACTATTCCTCTAACGACCAGCTACGCCGCCGCCGCCGCCGCGCCGGTATCGAGGTGTTCTCTTCTCGGTCACACTTATCCACTTCCGATCCAGCTGCAACCTCTCCACGTACTTTTCCGGGAATACGAATACTTGATCACAGAACGGTGGAGGCCTCGCACCCAACGAACTGACAAGATGTTAGCAAGACGAGGGAGCTATTCGCGTACATATTTTAGTTGTTTTTTTCTTCGATCCGAAAGGGCGTCGCCTCTCGCGACCCGGCCGCCTCTGCGAAACTTGAGTCTTCGATTGTTGTCAGCACTAGTCTCATAGATATTACATGAAGTTGTTGACGGTGGTGGTGGTGGCGGCTTCTTCTGTACATGATAATACAACACCATCAGCGTAAAGCGGGAGCTCGACTTTGCTCCTGTTGTTTGCTCGAAGTGCTGCCAGAGGCCGACTTCCCTCGCTCGACCAATGAACCCTCGACCCGGACGTTGCGGGAAGCGGGAAAAATGTGTTTTTTGATCTGTGTGCCTTGACGGAACCTCTATGGAAACATGTCAGGACATCAGAAACGCGCCTGGTCGCTTGAGGAGTCGGATCGCTTATTGTGCGCCCTCACCTCACCCGAAGGACCGCTCTTGACATTCCTACGAATCATGGACTCGTTCTTAGGATCAGTGTAGAATGAGTTGCACATCCTCAACTGACCGTCCGTTCGTCCCATAATGATCGCCGATCGCTTCCAAGGAGTGGCTAAGTTAGTAGCATAGCGTTTCGGAGACCAATGGGCGTTGCGCCCGGGGCGGCACCAACCCGGCAGCTCGGATGAAGATCGCGGGTCTCAGCTCGAGTGGACTCAATTCCAAGCCACGTCTGAGCGCTGAAAAGCCGACAATAATCTCCACAACAGCTCGAGACCTGATGAAAAGTTCTCATAAAACCACAACAAGTGCGAGGAAAAGTTTTTGTACTGTTTTGTTCCCGCTTGACAGCTGACGTTGTCACAATGTTTCGCTGTCATCTAGACAAACGCAACCTAAAATCTCGATTCGTTTTCGTTCCTTGCAAGAGACTCGTTGCTACATCAAGATGAATCTCATGCACGGTCGCTTCTCCAGGAAGAGGAGCATCGCTCCGTGAGACGCGCGCTGAAAACTCAAGTTAGTTATCCGCATGAAAAGAAGCGAACCCCTGAGACAGAGATGAGCTTGTCAGTGGAATCACAGTTGGATGAGGTGCTTCGACGCTACAGAGCTCGTTTGTGACGGACGGTGTTCGCGGGTCATGCACTGTAGGCGGTAAATGATATCTCTTTACCGCCTCTTCTCTTGGCCTCCACTCGATTACTCGCCGGGTTTCTTCGTGTCATATTTGTTGCTAAATAGCTTTCCTCCATTAGTGGAAAGAAGGCGAGCTCGCAACTGCCGGCCGGCTTGTTGCTGCCTCGCCACAACGACATTGCTACTCTACTGCCTGGTTGCTTGGTAAGAGTTCGGGGAGGCCGTCTTCTTCCTGCGCTGCCAAATTGACATCGAGCCTGACTGAAGCCGACCCTGCAGCATCCCGTGTTGTTACTCCAGTACTGGATGGAAGCTCGCTACAAAGATGCGTTGTTTCATGCCATAAATATCTCTCGTTCGATTTTGTCACCGAACCAAGTCGCACTTCTACAAAAGAGACCACACGCCACTCCTCAGGCGTAAGGCGGAAGTATTCCTCGCAATGACTGATTGCAATGTTGATTGTTTTCTCTTTCGCGTAGAAAACTGTCATCTCACGTGTCTGTTCTCACGGTGGTGATCACACGATCGATTTGGCGCGATGTTCGCGAAGTGTCTCCATACTTCAGTTTATTGCACTCTTTGCGAAGTCTTCGGAGAGGCTGCGCACGAATCATATACAGACATGAGTGCATGATATCACTATGGGGGATCATCGATTGAATTGAAAAAGTAGGTGATCGCCTTGGAACATGGCATCCGCACACACCTTCACATTCAAGTTTTTCGTTCCCCTGGACGTTAAAGGAAGAGTGCCGATCAAGAAAAGTGCAAGTCCTCTCTCCCTAGAATCGAAGATCTGCTAGGGATATAGATCATGGTCCTCGGCGATCGCTTAGTACTTTCCAAAGAAAAACTCGGATATCTGTGATTTGCGATTACTGTCAATCAGAGCACATGACGATCCAGTCGGGGACAGAGCGTGTCGACTTCACTGCCAGATTGATTTGAGAGTGTGATTGGATCCCGGATGGAAAGGGAGTGCAGATGAGAGAGGAAGCCGGAAGAACGGACGCTGTAGTCATGAAGAAAGATCATGCTCCGCTCCAATAATCTCTTCCTCCAAGTCTCACCATTATTCGGGAGTGTCGAATATTCAGTCAGCTCTAATGAAGAAAAATGGAGCGTCCATCGCTCGAATCACTGTAGATGGCAGAGGAGCTCTCTCGATCTAGCTTCAACTAGAGAATCCGGACAGTTTCTAGAATGTTGACCTAATGGAGCAACGAACCTGGGTGACTGCAACGAGACTTCGGGAAAAATCGACACTTCGTTCAAATAACTGTGTGCCTATGTCCGCTTCGAATGGAATCGACGACCGCTTGGCGTTATATTTGCGGGACGCCAACGAAGCAAACATGGTCGACGGCGCAGACGCCCTGGAGTCCAGCCCTGCGGCATTGCTCATCGGGTCGAGTTCAAGCGATGCTCTCGCGAGCGCTCTTCTATATTTGGAGCGCTTATTTTCGACATCGACCGTTTCGGAGATGGCCTCGGCAGTCTATATTGTTGGCAGTTCGAGTTCTTGTCTGTTCCGCCGATGGAGGGAGTGCAGTGGGGATACACCTGTCAAATCTCAGAAAGGTTCTCCTGTTTTAGATCAACAAAGAGCAAAGCATGTTCTCGACGTGAGGGCAGATTGAAGCGGCGGAGGAGTCTTGAGAAACGAAGCCAACTTTTTTCGTCGTCAGAGATCCTCGCGAGACTCGTCTCATCAGCGCATGAGGTCCTTGAAACAGAGGTGTATCAATCTAGTGCACGAATGAGGATGATTCCGGATCGGAGGTCAAACGGGGGCTAATTAGTACTTCCTGAATATCGGAATATGATTCACTGGGGGGCCATCGCGAGACGAGGCTGATCCGAGGTCACATATTCGGCTTTGGTTTCAATTGTCGAGCGCTCTAAGTTTCGCCGACTCCAAGGAGATTTCTCCTTTCATAACAGAGGTCTCTTGCAAGCTTCGCAAGTCAGAGTAACGCCGCGCCATCCGTGAAAAAGACGTCCGCTCCGAGGGCGTCAACCAGGCTCTCCATTTTCTGGGTTGTTGTGGCTCTCTTGGGTGGCATCTTGAACTATCGGGTGCTGTCACGATCTGTTTCCAATCTCGAACGGAAGAGGAATGACATCAATAACAAGAGTCGGAAACCTCTTGCGCGAACATCGGAACTATTTCGCGGCACAGAATGCGACACATTTTGACATTACCATATAAATGTTAGCATTCTCTCGAAGTCGACTCTCGATGGGTATTCGATTCATTTTTCAGCCTCTCGGAATGAACGAATTAGAGGTTTGAGCCTTCTGTCGAAGGTGCCGGGCACTGGATCTTGGTCGACGCTCCTGCACCGTTCAATGAACAAATGCGGTTGGAAGCGTCAGGCTTTAGCTCAGCTCGATCTCTGGATTCGAGTATATCACGCGATCGATGCAAGGGGTGCACACTTTGTTTGTAGTACCATCTCTTTACCGGAATGTCTGTCCAATTATTATCGGTGTTCTTATCCTGCTGAATTATCTTTTGTCGTCTGAACGATCTGGCGCTTTCTCTCTCCGACTCTCAGGATCGATCTCCACCTAATGTTATCGACGATTCGAATAACGATTCCTGGCTAATAGCGTTTTACTCCTGTAAATCCTGGCTCCTGATTGGGGAAGCGGGCAGCCCGGTAAGCAAGCAAGCAAGCGGGCGAGTAGGATCGAAACGAGACAAGGTTTGTCATTAAGAGCTTTTTTCTTCCGTTTTCCTTCTCCTTTATTGCAGGAGGCGGCTCGACTGCCCTTGGGATTGTATTAAACTTCGCAATCCAATTCTCTTGGTCTGAGCCCTTATTCTAACTCCCATGCAACAGAGGCCAGCTCCTCGAGCAAAATAATTATGATTTGAGGAAAGAAAAGGAAGAGATTCTACACTGTCAGACGCGAAATCTGTTGTCCCTCTAGCACTAGTACTTAGTGCTTGTCACTGCTAGATTAGGAAAGCCCCACACGAGAAGCGAACTCAGGTCTTGTTGTAGTTTCGTAAGGAAGTAGAAACTCAGCTTATGACTTCATACATCATCATCGTACCTTAATAATCAGTTTCGTCCATTCCCTACTGAGTAGCAGGAGCCAAAATAGAAACAAGATCCTCTCGGTGCTGATCGCTTCCATCCAGGTAACTCTGACCTTTTCGTACGACGAACCTCCTCTTGTGATCCTTAAGCAGAGTCACGGGAGATACGACGACTTGCCGTTCAACTGTATTCGCCGCGAGGATCTTTCTGAACAATCCGCCTGCGTCACTGAATGTAAGCGTGCGTGCGTGCATGCATGCCGCAGCACAACGATTCGGGAAGGGCTCTAAAGATGAAATGTTCGGAAGCCAAGTGCCATGCTAATTATTATGGTTCGCCTTTTGCGCTTTTTGTCATCTCACGGAGATCGTTGTTCGATGATTTCCAGCAAGTTCCTGACTCCGAGCGCACGCCCCTGGAAGAGCTTCCGTTCGTTGGCGTACCCGGCACTCACTCTGGCTTGATACTTGGTCACTCTTGCCGGTTCCCGAAACGTTCGCTCGCCTGCTTTCATACCTGGCTGATAATAATCGCCTCCGTTGACGCGAAAACGCGAAACTGACTGGATATTGCTTGCGTTTCCCGCTTTTTCTCAACTCAACGAACTGCCATTCAGCCTTTATACAATTTCTCTCACCTCGTCCTCCGTTCCGTCGTTCACCGGCCGTGACGCGCTGACTCAGAAGTTCCCTACTTGGCGGCGAGCAGCTGAAATTCGCCGCCGTAAAAAACGCCATCTGGCACCGAGGTTGACACAAGCGACAGATTCGTAGCTCACCGAGGCACAGGTGGTTCGGTTGTAGGAAGAGATTCATGCGATGATAGGTCGGAGGAGATTTGTTGGTGATCGAGAGAGGCAGCTTGTCGTGGCGGTGAATACCGATGTAGATCTATCTTCTGTTCTGCATCCAAGGCACGAGGGCACCCTCGATGACCGGAGGAGGGAAGAGTAAATGCAAGCAACAGAAAGTGCGGAAGGCACTTGGACAAACAGGGCGTCGGTGCTAGAGGTAGCTGAGAAGAGTCGAGAGTAGAAGGATAGACTGACAGTGGAAAGTAAGAAGGCGAGCCACTTCGGAGGATGTTTGCGTCCGTTAATAGGACGACGGCTGCAGCTCGTTTTTAGTGACGTCAAGGCTTCATAACAAGTTTTCACTCCGGTAGCTCAGTCGTTCTACTATCATCTGATATCGTGGCGAAGTTTTCTTATCTTGACAAATAATACCAAACGAGAATCTCGCCATCTTTGTTCAAGTCGTGAAATCGATTTGGAGGTTTTCGGAGACTCGGTAAAGGTAGGTCTCTGGTTTCTCTCAAGCCACGACGCGACGCCCGTAATAAGTCGACCTATTAATCATATCTTTGCTCGCTCTAATGTCGTTAATTGACCCGTTGATTGTTCAATCAACGAAGAGATAACCTAATATAGATGGTCTCGTGCAAGTATTGCTCCGACTGAAAAATAGTAACAAAGAAAAATGAAAACAGAGGCTCAACGGCCTCGGGGTCGGAGCGAGTTCACCACGTTAGACCCCGAGAGCTTATGAGGTCATCCATTGTTTACGACATGTTGTCGCTCCGATCGAAGGACAATCTAAGCTCCACGACCTTCAACGAAAACCTACGATAATTTCGTTACGAGTTGCGTCCGGAGACGAGGGAAAGTATTTTCAAAAATACCGACGAGATTTACCTCCTTCCCCTGCTGGGTGGAAACGTCACGATCTCGGAAGGCGATTGTTCACATGAGGTCTGACAGGGGGGGAGGGGGATCGGACCGTGTGGGACATTTATGGGGACGCATATCGAGCATATAAGGAAGCTCGGGAACTCTGGTAATGAGAGGAGGGGCGGGTCCGACATCGTTGGGTACTTTGAGCAAGTTGGCCTGAGCATAATTGAAGAGTTTCACGATAACATCGATAAGCGATGCGGTCGTTAGGCACTCAGTTCGCTTTCAGGATGTCCCATGCTTTTCGAATCGTTATATCGTTTACGGTTCTCATATCAGATTTTCGCCTTTGCGTTTTGGGTTTCTTATGGGCGTCTCATGAAAATTTCATGATTTAGAAGTCGGCGGGATACAGCTGCGAGCGCGCTAAGTGGATTTATTGCCTAGGGAAATTCATTGGTTTCGATCTCCCTGGTTTCTCGCGTCGAAAAAAGCATCTGGTCTCATTCTTGCCCCACTTCCGTGGACTGTAACGGACTCGGGCACTCAGAGAAGACCTCGACCGTTTCACTGAGAGAGTTGTTTATGAACGCTTCCGCAAGAAATCGTCTCAAGCGGCAAGAAGGAAGCTGAAACTGAGGAGCACGTTCTCAGAGAAGCTTCTATTTTGACAAAGAAACCGCAGTGGAATATGAGAGTACTTCAGATGAGAGTCGAGCTCGAGAGTTCTGAATGGCGTGGAATCCCATTATGGTCAAGCTGAACTCAAAGTGCGGATGGAGGTTGACAACGTCGAGTTTGATCTCACCGGAAAACCGAGATTTCCTCGAATTCGGCGTCGATGAGAACGGCTCAGGAAACTCGAATTGAATTCGTAGTTGTTTGCCATTCGATGCCGAATTCACAATTAGGAATTCGTCGAAGGATGTTGACATCAATATCCGGTGAACCTGGAGTCGATGCGAAATCAATCTTCAGCAGAAAGAGGCGGCTTTGCCGCTGAGCTCTCGCAATTTTCGAGGTTCGGAATCCGCGAGTCTGTCTTCGATTGAGCCACCTGAACATCGGATGCAAAGTGCGGCTCCGACAGATTGGCTGAGTGACCGAATATCTCACGCCTGGTCTCTCATGCTGTGACGAAAGGCAAGCTTCTTAGGCTCTCGGTTCTGGGGATTTCAGCGTTGCGAGTGTAAGAGCGTTGAAAGTTTCGTAACTTAGGCCTCTGAACGCATACGCGAGACCTCCGGTGTGCAGCGTTCCTGCACTCCACAGGCTTATCCTAAACTTGTCTTGGAGTACCATCCGACAGCCCGAGTTTCGGTGATTTCCAGGGAGAGGAGGGCGCGGTTGAAGTCGGAGCAGTTTCTTCATGAACACAACTATCGGTATCAGGAGAGCTTCTGTTCCGACTTTCATCTTTTCGACACGGATCTCTTGGACGAAGGTGAATCGGGTAACCTCGAACACTGACACCAAAATCGGGGAACGCATCTCGGCTCACGGCAGGGCAATCGAGATGAGAGGAACGAGGCCGCGTGGAGAGTGAGATAAGGAAACGGGTGTAGTCCCGGCGCGATTCGATGAGTTTGATCGAAAGGTGACGAGCGAGACAAAAGACGGAAAGACAGGAAGTCGACTCCGAGACAAGTCGGCAGCAGATTCTATTTCGAGAGCTCAAAGCAAATAGAAGTGATGACATATCGGAAAGGAAGACCAGAACGAGGGAATTTTGTATCTTTTTTCCTCTGTGAACAGATTGGAGGAATGGAAACGGTCGCGGGGATGAGAGAAAGCAGACTGATGGATCCGGCGAACCGGCGAACCGTCGTTTCTGTCCGGCGCAAGTGTCGAACCTCGGCGACGTCATGTGTCGTGAATTCAAATTTGATTATCTGACAGTTGAATTGTTCCTTCCTGCTCAGCACTCGTTTCCCCCGTTCTCCCTGCGATCTGCACCGCCGCTCCCGTATGTGTTACTTCCCAATTCGCTGGAGTGAGTTTGAAAATGAAAAGCGATTTGTTTCATTCGGCTCGTCGTTTTGATTCATCTGTGACATCCTAACCGTGTCCAAGGACATGAATAACCATAAAAGCAGGATGAAGAGTCTGAAATTTAAATTTCGGAAGGGGAGATGAAAGACGGTCCGTGTCAGAAATGTTTCTTCATTCTAGTTTACCGTAACGTTGAATGGACGGTTCGCTGACATCAATCTTCACCAGGTGAGTCTCAGTTCTAGTGAACCATCGACATATGACTGTGAGTTCCCTCTATTCATGCGAAAGCTTCCTCATGAAGCTGATACCTAATTATCGGAAATTTTCACCTTTCATTCGTTGTAGAAGCACTCTCTCTCTAATAGAGAGTTCGAAAACGATTTCGAGTGGAATATGCCCCTTCCTCTTGATTGAAATCGAGTCATAGAATCCCTTGGTCGAGCTCTCGTTCTTTGTCCGAATTCCTTTGCGTCTCCTGCATTCTCTACAACGAAATCCAAGAATCGCATTCATCCTCAATATGAAACAACTCAGCATGCTCTCGGTGTGACTCCACGCCGCTTTCGCATCTATGCTCCCTGGAACGGAGTAAATCGATTTACCCGCGAAGCAACGAAGCTGGGAAATACGAAACGTTCTTGAGCAAATTCGACAATCGGCTCCTTCACTCAGAAGGCGTTCAGCAGAATTCATAAACTGCTGAAATGAAATCGATTTTGATGCGGAGAGACGTAAAGCGAGCGAGAACACGCGCTCGAAGCCCTGATTCGTTCACCGAGGATGGAGGAATCGATTGCAGAGGCAAATCAGTGGTTTGATTCAGATGCTCACATCACACACGAACCTATGCAGCATGGGATGAGGCTCCCATCGGGAATCGGAATCGAGCTCGGCTTCCTCCTGGAAGTTGGAATGGACCGGAGTTCGAGGTTTCCGTTCCCGAAATCCAGGTGAGTGAGTGGGTGGCTGGCTGACAGACAGACAGACAGACAGACAGACGGGCGGGCGAACAGGAAAGCAAGCGCGTTGCCCATGCAATAATAAGGGATGGATGCCTCAGTAATCGCTCCCCGACGGGTATTTATCTCTCACGAATACGGCGATAAAGAAGAGCTCTCGTTACTTCACTACGGCAACGATTAATGCTCTCATTAGCAAAACTTCTATACATGCCCGGTAGCGGATCGTTCGTCGCGCCGCACCACAATCCGACTTCTTTCGGTAAATAAACAAACGCGCCCGCCAAAACAAACCGAGTACCGAACGAAGAAGACGAAGCACACGCGGGCGATTCGTCTGATCGTGTGGAGAGTCCCGAAATCGGTGAATTCGTGCAAAAGCGCGGACGCTTGCGGAGCAGGAGCCGGTCTCCTTCGAGAGAAGCGATGTTTGTTCGAATGAAGCTGTCACTGATAATTAGATGACACGACTGGTCCATCGGAAAGAGGACAGAGCTGTTGTCGAATATCTTGATTGACCACCGAACGCCAGGGAGCCTCTGCCAAAGCAACTGTCGTCGGCCGAAGCGTTCGAGTTCTGCGTCCGCTCCTGAAAGAGGATCGTCTGACTCGCATTTTAGCCTCTAATTACCGCCCTAGGCCGAATCATAACAACTCTCACAGGGTCTTTACATGTACTTCGCTGTTCGCTCATTCCCGAGTTCTCGTTGTTCTTTCTGTCGCCGAACCTATCGAGAATCATGCAGCTCCGTGCCACAACCTAACAAGCGGAGTCACAAAGTTCCATCTCCTTCGTTAGCATTGACATTCTCGTGGGAACGGAGAAATGATGCAACCCAGATTTCCTTCTCAAATCAAATGAACTGTCATTTCGTCAGCCTGTATTCTACTTTTCCCTCTCCCCCATGATCGATTGTGACATCCTTGCACGTTGATATGTGTCAGTCCCTCTAGCGATAGCCTCTGCTCTCGAACTATCTGCTCATGTTGTTGTCTTGGATCACGATTAATTCGGCGCAAGCCCGTTTCAACCTAACGAGGACGGAAGTAATTTCCCGCCGGTAGCGAGCGGTATCGTTGCGAGCGGCTCTCGGGATGCAACAAGCTTCTCTGCTCAAGTTCTGTTTTCAAGTTGACTTTCTCGTCCGAAGTTTACGCAAGACGGAGCGGCGTCGCGACACAAAGGCTTGTGAGGCGGAAGGTGAACATACAATGTGGCTATTTCAGGCTCAATGTGAACAAGCCGACTTGCGGAGAAGAAGCAAGAAAAGACTGCGCATAGTCTATGCAAATACGTCGTAGATTAGAGTCAGCGGTGGATGAAAGACCGGCGCCGGAATGAATAGTAAGAGAATGCGCACTCTTTGGCGAGAGCTTAATTACGTGAGATGCCATGCCTCGTTCACAGATTACTCTCTCGTAATATCAGCCTGACAGCTGGTCGCTCTGCGCGCGCTAACGTGCTGATTTTACTGCTGTTGTTATTGTTGCTCGAGTCGTCAGGGTTTGAGTCGTAAGACCTGGTCGCGTAATCGAGAAAACCGGGCCGATCGACGACGACGTAAGACATGTGATCGTAGCAGTTGAAGTCGTCTTTCGCTTGTTTGAAAACTCGCTAGACGCGCCGCCCGCCCGCCCGCCGAGAACATCGTTAAGCCGTTCTAGAAGTTGTCGTTGGGAGGAGAGCTCATTAGCAAGAATATTCCTACCGGCAAACGACTCACAAGGTCTCATCGTGCATGCAGTGAGGAAGTTGGAGAAAAAAAAATATCATCTCTTCTCTATGAAACTGTTTTCAAGCTGGCGAAATGTGAACAGCCAGCGACAGGTCTGACTGAAGGAGAAGCGGACGCAGAACGCAGCCGCGAAATGAGTTTCCAAAAATGGTGCTAGTTGAGTTGGTTTCATGTTTAATGCGTAAGTTGCCGAGATTTGAGCTTTCTGTGAGAGTCACTGAGTCTGATTTCGTGGGAAGTCTAAGGAAAACATTGCATGGACTCGGAAACATCCTTCTTGAATCATATTTGAAGATTTTGCAACCGAGGGGAAGGTGACCACAAAGTGTTGGCGTAACACTCTCCTCCAAATCTCGATCTCGAACTGTGGAAAATGGAGAGAAGTTTTTCGTTTTTCTTCGAAACGAGAGTCTTCCGACATTTTCGAAGCTTTCCAAATCTTAAAGAACTGTTATTTCGGCGGCTGAGTATTGCATTTGGCATCGAGGGTCTTCATGAAGAGGGTCGAAGGGGCGTTCTGGCTTCGGACGCAGATCAACATTGGAAAAGAGTCTGAACTCCGACCTGAGATCCTCACGGGAGGATCCTGTCCGATTTATTGCTTTGCTGAGTGTCATAGTGCGTGGAGTCGCCCGACAATAAGAGCCACGGCTGTTCATTCCAGTGCCGCCGTCATCGAGAAAAACTCTCCCAGGTTCTCGACTTTGAACGTGATTTCATGACGAACTTGACGCGTTGTTTGAGAGTTCAGGAGAAATGATTCGGAATCGAGGAAAAGTATCAGTTATTTCTGTACAATCTCGCCGGTCGTATTCCTCATGTCCCTACTAACCAATGAGCCGATTTCACAAGATAATCGAGAAGGAACTCCGTGTGAAAGATTGATCGACCTTGGGGTGACAATTCGGTGGTCCGAGAGCCTCACTCGTTCAGGAGTCAAACCTCCGGAGTGCTGTCGAGTCTTGCATTGCCCGAAACAACCGAGGAAACGGGACCACTGAGAGAAACATCCACTTGACATGTCACAGCGGTCAGCGGCGATTTACGCTTCACGGGTCACTGAATCTCCCGCCGAACACCCTGAAGGCTATCACCTAAGTTACCTCCACCGCGGTCCTCGGATTACTACTCCCCGATCTCTGTTCTGAAAAGTCTCGCTGTCCCCCTTCGAACATAAACTGAGTGACTTCAATGAAATAGAAGGAGGAAAAGAGATCTCATCAGGTGCATAATCTGTGCAAACTGAGCTCTAACCGTGTCCAGCAATCTTTGATTGTGCGAACAGTGAGCATCATCAAAGGAGTCGCTGTCGTCGATTGCTGCAGCTTCGGATCCAAGAACAGTTCGCAGCAGTCATTGGTTCGAGGACGAACTAATTGTATGTCGACTGGCAACATGCATGGATCGAGAAGGAAGACGAATAGAAAAGAGGAGCTGAGACGAATGTTCAGAAAAGAGGAGCGAACCTTGGGGGAAGTAACTCAATTTAGCGCATCTCTCTGTTCCATCCGGTCCCTTCGCTAATTTTTCTTTTTTTGTCGCTACCTAGCACAGGCAATTAATTGATTCGATTTTGTCGTTTGGAAAGAAAGCAAGACCCGCTCGCTTGCTCGCTCGCCTGACTGACTGCTTGCCTGCTCACCTGCTGGCTCACTTTTCTGCAAGAAGATCATTCAGCTGGCTCTTTTCCAATGTACATACATGACTTCGATGAACGGATGCCTCAATGTGCGTGTCTGCCTTTGGCAGCGATTTTTTTGCCCGAGTCGCGTCTTGGATCTGGTGCCTAAACAGGTGTACGGGTTCCGGGCCCGCCAGAGTCATACTTTAGATGAGATTCGTTGACACAGCCAAAAGCGTTGAATTTTGAGCGGATCCGCGGGAGCAGCCGGGACTCGGCTCCGTTTTCTTTTGATCTCTCGAGTGGTTCTGTTTTGTTAACGTCACATCTTCTGACAATTCTCCCTCACAGACTCCGATGACGATTCTCGCTTGGAGAGACCTTGCGCTTCTCGCCAGCTTTTGCCATTCCGGAACTTTCGGAGTCTCTGCCGCGAAAGAGTCGACACGAGACGGGATCTTCGGATTCATTGCAAGATTCGAGTTCAAGTTCTCTACTCCAAGTCAGATCTTGTGTGACAAGAATGGACTTGCAGTCGTTTCCCCGCCAAAACATCGACGAAAATCTTCGGAATGTGTTGGGAACTCCAAACCTTTTGCCGACGTTGTATGTTGAGCGTCAAGATCCGTGTCCGAATCAAATGGACGCCAAGTGTCACACTCGTCGGGAAATAGTAGTGGCCGATTGTATCAGTGTATTGAAGAAGACTTTCGAGAGAAGACTGATCCGATTCGTCCGAAATATTCTTACCAACTCTTCCAAAGGGCTTCTGCAAATCGCTCAAGTGTTGGATCGAATGGTTTCTTCAACTTTCTCCGCGACTCCTTGAAGGATGAGTTCTCTTCCAGTTTATGGTGGACATTTAGTTTATGGTCGTGTCCGTATCGGCGATAACCCAAACGTAGACTCACGGCGTACACGCTAATAGCATACTATTATCTATTGATTTTTTTTTTTGGCTTCCGTGCAGACTTGAATTAGGGGTTAGAGGCTACGTTGACTGCCGACAAGGATGACTGAGGGTTAGAGGGTCGCCACAGCGTCACCTAAACGAACTGAGGGTTTGGTTGCGACACGGACAGAGTTCACAGCTCCTTCGCCTGAAACGTCTGCTCCACGCTGAACGCGAGGCGAGCAAGCTGTGAACGATGCTCTATTTTGTATCGACTGGAAACAATCAAGGAAATCTATTTCCCTAGGACTCCACGACGATGAGAAAAGGGAAAATAATTATTCCTCTAGAGATTATTTTAGTACGAACGAGAATCTCTCCATGGTTGCATCAGCACGAATAACAAACGCGCTCGCTGTCGATGCGGATATCCATCAGACGAGAAGCGATTGCAAGCCGAAGTGGATTCGACGAATCAGAGATTCCGCTCGCCGTCGGATCCCGAGCAGTAATTCTTCGTTTTTCGCCGTGAGAATCGGTGGTTGCGTTGATGAGAACCGTCATTCAGGACGATGCTCGCCGATATTGAGACTTTTTTGGATCGTTGGTTTCCTCTTTTCATCGCAAACCCAACGGCTTCTCTCATAATTGTTGTGGGCGATCGCGTGACACGCAAACAAACTTTTATCAGCCAAGCACTCCGCGAGCTCATCAGATCACGGCGAAACCTCTCTGGTCCTGGAGTGATTATTATCAATCTCTTATTCGCAGACAAAGAATCACGATACCAACTCGTGGTATCGACTCTGCATATTGGAGAAAGAATGAAAAGTAGGAAAAAACAGAAGAAAACGAGCTGGAAGACGACCTGTTGGGCGGTTACGTCACACATCTCCGGCAAATCCCTTCCCCGACGGGGTCCCGGAACTCTCTCCTGAGGTTCTCAACAGCGTGGTGGAGCCAGCACGCGAATCCTCAGACAGTTCGACCCTCTGCATGGAGTAGATCAGTCCGATCGTTCTCCGACCCAAATAAGGGTGGTGTGTTAGACGTGCTGAGCGTGAGGTGTCCTGCCATCGCCGACGCTTCTAAACGCAATCTGAAATGTCTTTCCACGTACGAGTCGAGGTTATCGAGGTGTAGTGCGTCTCGCGGAGTGCAGTTCGACCATGCCGCCAACGACGACTACAACAACAACATCACCACCACCGACGGCGGCTTAAGTGTTTCCAAGAGAGTTACCACACTCGAGGAAAAGGAAAACTTGGGCAGGTGAGTCGCTGCGTTCAGGGGGAAAGGGGAAGGGGACGGGCGTTGAGTGTTTGCTGTGTTGGAAATCAGTTTCGGGAGGACTTGCCAGCGCAGTGAGGAAATAGGTTCGCCAACCTGTTGGCTCCCATCAGCTTTCCCAAAATCTATCTTGGGCTCGTTCTCGACGAAACATTCCGAGAGGAATAACGAGGAATAGCGCAACTCCGGAGAGAAACCTCGTTGGAAGACCTGGAAGACGCGTTATGAGGTGTTCCGCGCTTTGCACAAACGAATTCCCCTCTCATCTTCGAGGGGAATACTTTTCCTTTTTCGGAAAACTGTTCGCGGAAGGTGGTAGACATATCGCGGAAGACGATTGCAACAACGACAACAAGTGGAAACGAGGCGATCGTCGTTTGTAACACAATTGGAACCGAAACGCTTCTGTTTCATGTAGCGAACTGAACTAGGGGGAAAAGGGGAGAAACGTGCGAAAAAAAAACTTCTGCAACTTGTGTTCACTCGTTCGCGATCCGCGCAAGGACTGCATCCATGTCTGCCGCTGTGTGATGAGGGATTTAAAGATTTGTAGTTCACTGATCCATTCGAAGTTTGTTTGCGGCGGCGGCGGCGGGGGCGGCAGCAGCGGCTGCGTAGGGCTGCTCGAAGTGAAGAGACATCCTCCTCCGTTCTCCTGGAAGCGGCGGGTATGTCGTCTTTCTTCCGAGACGGAGCACATCCGTTTCCTCGGTTTCGACAACACGGCGAACCTTGTTGTCCAAGAAAGCGAGCGAAATATCTGAGGAGAAGAAGAAGGCTAGCAAGCCGGGCGTCATCGTCGGCTGCGTTCGGCGACTTCTTGCCGAGAAGAAGCCGTTCCACCTACAAAGACAACTTTTTGATGCGACATCTCACCGCTGCCAATGTCGGAGTTAAAAGGCAAGTTTTGCAATTGTTGAGCTCGCTTCAAAAGAACGAGAGTCGAGGATAGCGGCTGACGAAGTTTCCAGAGCTCTTGTTGAGCGAACACTCCTTCGTCTCGTCCAATGGTTGGCCACTTCCAGAAGAAAAAAAGCGCTTACACCAATCAGCTATCGAGATCGAACCGTGAGAGATGAAATCCCGAAGGCAAACGAGCTGCTTGGTCTCGCCGTAGCGATCGGCTCCGGTTCGTCGAGGTCTCGTTCCCAGGACAGCTCTAGAAGCTTTCGATCGCTCAGCGCGTTGTCTCTTCGAGCCGCGGCGAGAACGGAATCTTTGCGGCGGAAGTTGAGGCCTACTATCAACTAACCTCTTATTCCTCTGTTCCACCGATGACAATCTCAATCAGGAAGTGACCCGAACAGGTGGCCCCAGACGTTCTCTATCATATTCGAGTCCGGTGACCTTTAGGCCACTTGGAACAGTGATTCTTCTTCGCGAAGTAAGCTTTCACACGTCTCGCAGTATGCACAACGACATTATCATGCTGAAATATGAACGGACGAGATGGAGATGCATCGTAATCGGGCTTTCTGAACGGTCGTTTCTGCGGCTTGATGATTCTCGAATAGCTTTCGACGACCGTGCGTCCGGAGACGAAGATTATCCGTTCTATCCGATTTGAGGTCCGGAATGCATCTTTCTTCTTTCCCCAAGTCATGGAAACAGCTCACGGAGTCTGAGGTGAAGATCCGAGGACGCAACACTGTACCCTGCGGCACTCTGATCGATTGAGTTTGTGAATCGGTCTGAGAGCCGGCCATCTCCGTAGTTTCTTTCTTCTCAAATGTCGAGTACGCTTGAGCACTCTTTGCACCGTCGGCACACCGTACGATCTACCTAGCCGACCGAGAACTGTTTGAAGCGGCTCGAGGTGCTCTTTTCTGTCGTGTAGTGATCTCGCGCTCGGACGTCTCGAGCTCTTCTTGTTTCCATCGCCCTCAGGGTCGTCCAGGAAGCTGCTGATCACCTTTCCATCACTCGAGGAACCTCGGTGTGTGACTTGTTCTGGGCATGTAATCGCAGCATCACAAAATGTTTCCCCAGGAATAGTGAACCGATGCCACTGCCACAGATCACGAGCTCAGGTTCTCATTGAATACCTCCACATTTCCGTTCTCTCGGTGTGCAACGACGTTTACTCGGGCCGAGAGCGATCAGAATTTCATGAGTGGCACTCGTTGTCGAGTTTGCAAGCCACACGTGGACATAAAAGCTTAACCCAAAAACGGACGGCACGCCGTGCTGTGTGAAAAAGCGCCCAATTTAAAATTCAATCGGCTTAGAAGGCAAGCGCCCACCACAAAAGGGAACAAAGAAGCCGGATTAAAGGGTTTTGGGGAAGGTGAAGTTGAGCCAACGAATGGTGCTGAACGACGTTTAACGCCGTTATTTCGTTCAAATAGGAACGTTCTCAGTTCTGACGGCTCGCCTGCCATCGACGTCAAACGCGTTCCAAGAACGCGAATCGGCGAATTCGTTCACTTTAAGATGGATCTTATCGTGGCAGAGATAAGAATCGTGAATCATCCGGAACTGTCGTAGTGATATCATACTCACAATTCACATGAACGAAGGATCTTGAAATTTCGTCGCAAGTTCAAACTCATCGCAAACCTTGGGCGAATCTTGTGGCGCTGAACAGTTCGGTTCGGCGCAGCCAACACGTGTCCGGAAAGAATGGGAACAATTTGAAACATTCGCGGAGCAAAAGCAGAAAAGCTGGGCTGCCGTGATCGAGCCTACCGCTCATACTCTGACCTCCCTCTCGAGACCGTGTCGATGGAGTTATGGAAATGTGCTCGAATGAAACACTCCGCGTCAAGCTGTCGTTCATCTCGTGGGTAGGAGTTCATACTTTCAAAGCAGGGTCCTGATAGCTCCCTCAGATGTATATTGAAAGGTTGATTTCTCCTGAGAAATCTTCGACACAAACCTCCTCTTGGCCTTCCGTGTCACAGGTTGAAGTCACGACGACGAATACGTATTGAGTTTGAACAATGAATTCCGTGTTGATCGGGATCCAAATAGTTATTTCTGAACTCGAGTCCTCGCCATCGATCAGTCTTGATCAGATTCTTGAGCTCTTACTGACTGACTGAGTGCGAAAAACAGGTGAGTTCCTGTTTTCACGTGCTTATGAACATCGATTGGTGTACACGTTCTTGGGATCTCGGATTTCGGAGACCAAACACTGCTCCAGCCGCGTTCCCTGCACTTATCGAGTTCGTGCTCACTTTTGTCTGTGTCTGCCGGCTTCTCAATCGATCAATCCATCAATCCATCGATCAGGTCATTGATTGTTTCGACTACTCACCTGAAGAAGATCGTTCCCTGACTTGACCAGCCGAGCCTTTGATTCCTTAGATCTTACGACGACTTCAAATCCTCGTACATGTATCAAATCAATCAATCCATCGGTTGCGTGATTGATGGTTTCTATAGCAGGAACAAGAAAATTGATCATTTTACTCACTGGTACTATTTCGCCACCAGTTGGCCAATCCTTCGAGAAACCATCAGACTCACAATTGTCAGTCAGTCAGTCAGTCGAGGATTTAGAGAATTCCTTCGGTGGAAGTGTTGCTGTCGGATTGATCTTCGTGACGACCGGATTCCAACGGATCGCAACGGATTCTAATCTCCAACTCCGAAATCTCTCGGATGGAAGTGCTCGTCAAAATGTCTCGAAATGACCCCGAGCCACATGAGCTTCCCTCGCTTTCGGGATACGAGCGAATCCACGGAAAGATGACCATTTTCCCGCGATATCCGATTCTGGCCGTACCTCGAATTATTGATTGAGGCTCCGAACCAATACGCAAGGTTTTGCGTTTGCGATACCTAACCGGATGTTACTCGATTTCGCGCGACCCTCGACGGAGTTTGAGTGCGCGGAAATGTGGATTTTGTTCCCGACATTCCGAAACGTTCGGTATCGCTGAGGACTCCGAAGTCCCGAGAGAGAATTGCTGCTGTGTGCCCAACGTCTGGCGGAGTATTCAATTCGGAAATGTTCGATTCATATCGGGTGGGAGTCAAAAGCCCTCGTGGTGAGTTTGGTTGGAACTCCACGTCCTCAGATTTGAGAAAACCAGGACTGATACAGGAACAAAAAGAAAAGAAAACTCTTCCTCGGAAATGGAGGAATTGCAGATGTCGACTTTTCGTGAGCGCTTTACTCTATTTTCGGAGTTTTCTCATCGAGTGGCATAATTTTCAGAAGTCATTGCTTCGGCTTCAACCGATTGGATCCGAGAAGTTTATCTCGATTCGTTTCTAAAGCTACCAGCTGATTTTCTAGCGATTCAGAGCTCTGCGGATGCTCTTCGATAGAACCGAGGCCGAATCATGCACGTGTTAGCAGTGTCGACTCGTGAATAATATACTGAGCCGTTTCAAGGTCGAGGTAGCGATCTCAAAAACCTTTCTTCGGAGCGGGAGATCGCGTTGATCTGTTCGGTGAACGAAGAATAGAAGTTGACGTCGAGATCGTCTATCAGTGCGTAACGACGACGTGAGATCGTGGCAGCTTTGATATTCAGTCTTTAGAAATGAAAGTTCGCTCAAGCTATGCATCATTCTCAGCTCCGAATTCGAGTATGGAAATGTATTTTATATTAGATGTCGTGACACCTGGAGACGCCCTCCAGGATGAAAACAAACGTCGAAGTGCATTTGAAACCTAAGGCCGGCGTGATTTTCACGAAATCCCGCTGCGAATAGTTGGAAGTGCAGAACGCGCATAGGGAACAGTCCCTCCGCTGCGCTTCAACCTCCCAAAGCTCGTGCTTCCGGCTCGAGGGAGTGAGCGACGAATCATTTTTTCATGTCCACGTTATAAATATTCATAATATTTTGGTCAACGAGAATCTGTTTTCTTCAAAAATACATCGCATCTATCAAGCTCGTCTTTCTTCGAGTCAGGCACGCCCTTATCGAACAAGAAAGAAGCATTCGAGTATGTTCCCTAAGCCTTCTTGCTGCTTCCATGAGTTGAACTCAGCGCACTTTTTGTTCTCCGTGGTTGCCAGATAGCGACCTCAACCCCCAAACTGCTACGCGAACCTCTGTGGGAAAGATTAATGAGACTTGACTATGGCTTGAAGTCAATTAGTACGGACAGTTTTGCGCAACAGAAAGAGAAAACTCCATGAACGAAAATAGCACTCTGCGCCACTATTCCCCTTCGCGTTCGGAATCGAACCGGCGCGACGTTGCACGTGCAGTGTACGTACATGCAAATCTGCAAGGGTGGCGCAGTTCGCGGTCCGGTGTTGAAATGGAGCGATGTACGATACAAGCTGGAGAACAATCCAATACATCGACGTCTGCGATGAAAACTCATTTCGAGGAGTTGAATCAAGGGCTACGAGAACAGAATATCCTCCAGGCGCGAAGTCGATGGAAGACCGAACGACCGCTTTCAGAATCGATGGAGAGATTGATTGAGAGACAGGACCCGGGGGTGACGGATAAGCCCAGTCAAGTACATACACCTCGCTCGTTCCTCTCGAGAGCTCACCAACGCTTGGAGTCAGACAATGAACTTGACGATTGAATGGTACACGGGATGCGACAGAGAGCGTACGTCACTTCCACTGCGGGAGGTTGTTCCTCATTGTTTTCATCGTGCGTTGAAAGCTTCGAGAGGTCGAGTAGAGAAGGGATCTGATCACAACTCTCAGGAGATCGACAGACAATTATAGAGTGTCGCTTTCCTTGTTTCGTCCTCTGTGGAGGCATTTGTAACACATTCGTGGCACCGCTCCCACACAAATGGATTCTTGGACGTTTTCTCATTTAGTTTCTCCTCCACTCAAAGGAAGAGCGCTGTGGTGGAAGTGTACGTCTTGTGTACCGCCATGTTCTGCTTTTCGAAGAAGCAGCGAACCACGTAGAGCGAATCGACCGACCAGAGCAAACTCAGCGCTTTCGAGATGGCCATTCCCGATCACTTTCCTCCACTCTCTTCGAATCAAATTCAAGTTGAAGCGAAGCGAGTAACCGCTTGCCTCCGCTTGTACGTTGTGCTAAGACGATTCGTCCTCAGGCTAGAGTACAGCCGGCATCGGCTGGAGACGAATAGGAGCACTCGCATACGAAAGAAGTGGGGGCGACAGGTATCCGCTGATCAAGCGCATAGTCAGGAAGTCTTCGTAAAAAAGACGTCTCGATTGCCAAGACCGGTGTTCTAGTGACGCGACCGTCTTTTGTCGATGATGATGATGATGATGACCACCGACTGGGATTTCTTGTTCTTTGTTCACAAGCTCTCTTTATCAGTGTATCATATCCTGCCCGTTTGTGAGGGGAGAGGGGGGACTTTCGGCGCGAGATTTTGAATCTCTGGTGGCGTGAAAGCATCGATCGATTAGTATGGGACCCAGCCGGAGCGAAGATCATCGTCCCCGATATCGATCCGTCAAGTTGGTTTCTACAAAGCCGTTATTTGAGCTCCTTGGATTGACGAATTGGGTCAGCCTGGGATCACACCGCTCGCCCTACTTGTTCCTTGGGGAACTCCACAATTCCTGCGGCGGACGCCATCACCGCTACCAACATCTTGATACGTGGCATTCTTGGTGGCCATCGATGGCTCTCATTCCATATGTTCAATCGCCGCGTCTGACTCGGATTGGTCGGAGTGCAAACGAGAAACATTTGGAGAAGTCGTGTGCGCTGGGAGCAGACTTTTACGCTCAATATGAATCGAGTGCTGGAAACTCATGAAGGTCAAGGGGAAGGACCCATAAACGAGTCGTTATTCGCCTTAAAATATACCTCGTGACCGTCGGCCGAGCAAAGTAAAGATTCGAACGAATCGAGCAACCGATAGTGACACATGATACAGATTTTCTTATCCACTCGTGCGCGTGAGGAAACGCTTTCAGTGAGGTGAGCTTCCCTAGCGGAGTCTGTTACCGATCGATGCTTAGGCGAGAGCCGTGATGGATGTTGCGGATCAAGCAACCGGCACAACGCTGACGCTCCATCATATTTCCCAGCCGGGAACGAACAAAGTCCGTTTGTTCAGGAACTTCTCAGTTCCGAGTATTGAAATCCTCACCCGGTGACTTTTCAGCTTTAAGAAGTTCATGGCGAGGTCGAAGTCGAGTTGAAGCCGAGCAATAACGGACTCGGAACGCTGTTCGCGTTCGAATCCGGGCAGGGGATCCGCATTTGTGACGGATTAGGCTCTATAGTATGTGGAGTTCGCTTTCCACTAAGAGAATTCTTTCCTCTCGCTGTCCATGCTAAACTTTCCAGAAAAGACATGCGATCAGTGTGAAGTTTGGCCTGTTCCCCTCAAGTTCGGCCCCCAGCAGCGAAGAAAACATGGATATTCGCGGTTGTAGCACTCGAGGCTTTCTCAAGAGCGTGAATTTTACATGTGGCACATGAAATCAAAGCGAAACAAAATCATGTAGGACAAGGTAGAGAGGATATTAGTGTGGGATCGGTGGAAAAGTAAACATTGTCAGGACCAGAGGCTCCAGAGCACTAAGTCTTTTCTCAAAGACAGCTTCTGATTTTGTAATTAGAGATCCAGAGAACCGTGAGACGAGAGCATGGAAACTCGAGCCTCCTGAGGTTAGA